>OU898278.1:75083321-75085821 GCA_918026665.1 Diabrotica balteata | reverse complement strand
CACATCTATGCAAACGCATGTCAAGGAAGGGCAAAGATCCCTCCCGCTCTTCCTCGCACGTGAATTGCAAGTGTGGGTTTTGTTGGTTGAAAACATTTAAAGTGAATTGTATAGAGTCTGCTGGTAGTGCCAAGAGTAGTGGTAGTGTTTTATAAAAAGATACGTGGATGACTTAATCTTGGCACTACCAGCAGACTCTATACAATTCACTTTAAATGTTTTCAACCAACAAAACCCACACTTGCAATTCACGTGCGAGGAAGAGCGGGAGGGATCTTTGCCCTTCCTTGACATGCGTTTGCATAGATGTGAGGATAATGTTGTGAAAACACAATGGTATAGAAAACCTATATGTAGCAATAGATTCATAAGCTACCATTCCCATCATCCTCCTAGAATGAAAACCAACCTAGTCCTAGCAATGAAAGAACGTGTCAAAAGGTTATCACATCCAGATCATCTCCAACATGATCTTAACCTCTTACGGAATATTTTTGTTGAAAATTCATATCCTCTAAGACTGATTAACAAATTAATTTTTAATGTTCCATTTGTTAACAGAAATAACATTCTCACTAATTCTCAATCAGTGCCCTCAGCACAAAACAATTCTTCTCAAACAAGTGTGTATTTTTATGCCCTTCCGTATATTCCAAAACTAACCGTAGAACTTACTAAAATTTTCAAAGAATTTAAGAACATCAAAATAGCTAACAAGAACATCAAAACCATACGTCAGCTATATAGCAAAATAAAACAACCCCTAACTACTTTAGAGTCAAGAGATGTTGTTTATTGCATTCAATGTACTGAATGTCCATCCACGTACATTGGTGAAACTGGAAGAAATCTGTCTAGTCGTATCATTTCTCATAAGAGTGACTGTAGACTAAATAAACCCACTTGTGCTTTGGCAGAACACACTATCGATCTAGACCATAAGATAGATTTCAACAATGTTAAAATATTAGCCAGAGAGAAAAATAAATTTAAGAGAACATTCTTAGAAATGGTACATATCAGCAGGAGTGATAACAACAATCTGAATAAAAGATCTGAGATCCAGAATCTTAGCAAAATTTACAATTTTATTTTGACTTTTGACTAGGGTTTTCTGCATCTCAGAGTGCTTCATGTTTCGTAAATTCCATTATTAATTGCTATAATTATCATGATTAACTTCAGTTATTATTCAGATGTTCATTTTGTTTTGGTTGTTTGTTTTTTCTAAACCTACTTACTAAATACTATTTTCTTTTTATTTTTTGACATAATAAAACCTTTTTTTAAATTTCCCTCTCAATTCTAAGTTGGTAACATGGTTGGTAGTACTTAAAATCACAAACGGCATTTTGTTAGACATCAGTTTGAAAGTTTGTTTTTTGTAGTTACATCGAACTATTTAAACAACAATAGTTCCTCCTACTACCTCTTTCTGTTCGTGAGATGTGACTGAATTCAAACCTGCGAAGACGACTGTTTTTTGTCAAACATGTCGTCTTATTTTTTACTTTTTAAACTTTGTAACATGTTCTTTAATTTTTAAGTATTTTAAAGTTTTTAAAATTTTTAATGCCTTCAATAATTCAGATCACATTATGTTATTTAACGTTGTGTTTTATATGCTATGAATCTTACTTTCTGGTAAGTTTTTATAACTTTTATATTACATCAGCCTAATGTTATAACACAGTAATTTTCATTGTAGACCTTGATAAAGGTGGCAAATAACCACCGAAAGCTCGGATTTCAGAATAAATAGTACGCCTTAGCAAAGCTCTATTTTTTATTGACTACCACACCCAAAAAGAAAAAAGTATTTACATATTTTTTCCAAACTAGTCAAAAAATTTTGGACTACCTTATATATATATATATATATATATATATATATATATATATATATATATATATATATATATATATATATATATATATATATATATAAATTATTCAACTAGTGAATTCAGAGGTTAATCGGTCATTAAGGTTGGCAAATAAAAAACAGAAGTCAACTACTTCATAAGTTTAACGAAAAAAACTAGTGATTTTCATCTGTCTTGCTGATGTATCTCGTTGTGTTGCTGCCAAGTCTCGCCATCTCTGTAGCATCATAATATCGACAGCTCTGGCTTCCTCTTGTTGCTCGACGTATTTTATCGCAGCTTCAAAAATTTTTACTCCTTCTTTGTGTGAAACTTTTTGTGGCTCAACAGTCTCTAATTCTTCGATGTCTTCAACACCTTCACTATTAACAACCGTAACAATTTCTTCATCGGTTATTTCATATTGTTCATCCCTTGAAAACCACTCTCCAACATCACCCAAAGACGCATCCTCACATCCAGGGATACGTTTCACTAAGGGCAATATATTTTCCTGAAGTTCATCCAAAGTGTTGTCAGCAGTTCCTTCATCCTCACACAACAGCTTATCCCAGGACTTAGTAATTGTTTGTGCCCCAACCTTATCCCATGCACTTGAGATCCAGTAGGACACA
>OU898278.1:74965821-75078321 GCA_918026665.1 Diabrotica balteata | reverse complement strand
TCTTTTGGTTTGTATTTAGTGTTGTATATAGTGGTCAACACTCCGGTAAGATGTATGTATTACATACCTTCTGTTAGAGAACTAAGTGTATCATGATGCTGATGGATGTAAAAATAAAACTAAAAGTTGGAGCTTGTTCTCAAAAGGGAGGTAATACATCCGGATAGATGTTAGTGTATATCACAGATATTTCGTTGTTTTTTTTTTTTTTACATTCATTTATGTTAGTAGTATAAACACAATATGTCCAAAGAAGGGTCGGACATTTACAGTCGAACATCTTTTTTGTGGTTTAATGATAAAAGATGTTGATAACTTGAGTTCCATCTATACTTATGTTTTACAACAGAAATTCACTAAAAATAAAAAACTACCACCTTATTACACAAGAATTACATAACATTGCTGATCCACACTTTACTGAATCGTACGTTTGATGTATTTCAACCTCTTATGACTTAGTTGATTGCCTACACTAAATTTATACTTTTATTCAATTTAACTTACAAGTCAATATGTTAATAATTTTAAATAAAAACAAAAACATTTTACAACTTAACGTCATATACAAAGAATGTTTTTCCTTTTGTATATTTTATGTTCAGTCAACTAGACTATATTGTCTATTGTTAAATCTTAGCATATCTGTAAATGTCCGACCCTTCTTTGGACATATTGTGTTTATACTACTAACATAAATGAATGTAAAAAAAAAACAACGAAATATCTGTGATATACACTAACATCTATCCGGATGTATTACCTCCCTTTTGAGAACAAGCTCCAACTTTTAGTTTTATTTTTACATCCATCAGCATCATGATACACTTAGTTCTCTAACAGAAGGTATGTAATACATACATCTTACCGGAGTGTTGACCACTATATACAACACTAAATACAAACCAAAAGAATTTTAAACATGATATGCTCATATAGAACGGGAACTATATACACGCGTATGTGTGTGTGCATGTGTATATATGTGTATATGGATATATATATATGTATATATGTGTGTATACATATATTCAATTTTAATTGTGATTTTAAACGAAATTCATTATTCAGTCATAATAATGTGACTGAAGAAAGGTAGTGTCTTAGACCCAACAAAAAGAAGAATTAATTGAGACAGGTGCCGTATCGATAAGTGACAGTCGATATGACACATGACTTAATTAATCAATGTCTTGTCAAAAATAATACCGGCCACATGGTGATTAAAATATAACAAATTTAATAATTATTTAATTTAAGCTTTGTTTGCCGTCTACCTCTAAGTAGGAGATGCGTTTTGGTTTGTATTTGAAAAACAATGTGTAGTTCCACATCTTCAATAATTTACACTAAGAAATAGTGTCAACGTTAAGGTAATATTAAATATAACATCTTTAATTACGATGATTGTAAAGAATGTTTTTCCATTACAGCAAGTTCTGATGAAGCCCAAAAATTATGTGGCGAAAGCTTGACTACTAATAAAAGACACTCACTTTGAAGCACCTGTTTTTTATTGCTTCCTTAGTATTGGGTCGTTCCCGGTTACCTTCAATTGTCTGTTATTTACCAGTAACCCGTTACTGTCCTTGATATTTTTTTATATATATATATATATATATATATATATATAGATATATATATATATATATATATATATATATATATAGATATATATATATATATATATATATATATATATATATATATATATATATATATATATATATATATATATATATATATATATATGATTTTCTCTTACAGGCAAAGAAGGCATCATGGAAATGATCCTGGTAATGGCTAACACAGAAGATGAACTCCAACAAAAAGTTGCCTGTGAGTGTATTATTGCAGCAGCTAGTAAAGCAGATAAAGCCAAAACCATTATCAATCAAGGCATCAATATTTTGAAACACCTTTATAAATCAAAGAATGACCACATCAGAATTAGAGCTTTGGTGGGACTGTGCAAGTTGGGGAGTTCTGGCGGTACTGACGCTTCCCTAAAGCCTTTTGCAGAAGGTAAGTGGAACATTATTATCTAAAACTAGCTTAGGGGTCATTGAAGTATCACGTAAGCAGATTTATTACAATTATTTACCCTCATATCCCTTGTTAGCAAAATTAAGCAAAGCTCGTACCCCCCTCCTATGTCACTTAAACATTGTTATATTCATTTTTCTTCCAATGTATTCTGTTTTTTTATTGATTCATGAGCAGCAGTTATAATTCTAGAGTTAAGAAAATATATTTTAGATATAAGACTTTAGCGCACATAATATTTAATTTAACAAACTTTATTGACACAGTATTCAACATAGAGTAATGTACAAGAATATAATTTTAAGTAATATTACGAACAAAACAAACTTCTTCTAAATTTTTGGTATACATATTAATTCCATTTAACAGTTTTCAGTCCACGATACCTAAATCCATGAATAAGTTTTCAATGATATTAGATGTTTGCTGCTTAATGTTGTGTGTTTGCTCACTTTAATCCGATTTTGGAATGTTTACGTCGTTCTCATCGACCCATTTAAGATTGTGGTACTTATCTGCGTGTGCGTGTTACCTTTTTTTGTGGATATTCTCGATATGACGATTTAGTGACTTGACGGAAGTATGATAAAGACTCCACGTTTTGCACGTTCGACTTAAAAGATTAATTTTAACGTCACACAAAAATAATCGTAGGGCATTTGCAGGAAATCTTTGAGTACAGCATTAGCTTAGAGCTAAATTTATTGGAAGATTGAGAAATTACCCTCCATCATCCAAAACCAAGTCATCAACTGTTTGTTTCACTTTTACTGATGGTGGAAGAAACCTGTTGTCTAGAGCTATGGGATGTTGGCACCTCATTGATCGAATTTCGTAAAAATAATTATACCGTCTGAATGGTCACGTTTTGGTCACAAATGGTCAGTTGGTTTCAGCTTTTGGTCAGGTCTGGTTAATTTTTTATTAAGGGTTGAAAATTTTCAAGGACAAAAAAAGATGTTGGCACCTCATTGAACAAAATCTATAAAAAAAATGACTGCATTCGATAGAGATTAAAACGCTGACAAATGGTCAGATATATTGAGAGTTTGGTCAGGTTGTTTTAAGGGTGAAAATAATTAATAAAGTTGCAATCACATTAGCACGCAAGCGCAGTCCATTAAAATTTTTAAAAATACCAGGATTGCAGTACCTTGCCGCAATAAACATTTTAAAAATACTAGGAGAACAGTAGGTTCCCGCATTTTCCTAATTCACTATGTTACAGCTAGTATTTCTGAAATATAATTATACCACCTGAAAGATCACAAATTAATCTCCAATGGTCAGATATTTACAGAAATTGGTCAGTTCTAATTAATTTTTTATTAATTATTGAAAATTTTTCAAGGACAGTCTGATATTGGCTTATTATCCAAATAGTAAAATTTTTACAAGACACCAAGTCGTACAGTGTTGCGCGATTTAAAATAAGTGAGGAATTGTAAGTTTTCACCCAGAAACATTCTTTAGATTCTAATCACAGGAAGCGGTTATAGTACAATCGTTCATATCTAGACAGTGTAACAGTTGTTAGTGATAATACAAATTGTAATATATTTCTTTGTTTTGGATATTGGACGCGATTAATACTAATATATTTCAACGGGAATAACTTGGCTGATAGGTTTGGCAAATACGCATGCTATCACACATGTTCTCAAATTTACACCGTTGTCGCGTCTAAAAGATAGTTTTTTTACCTCTCATTTTTTTGTAAAATATCAAATTTATGATTCTTAAATCCGATTTTTATGCAATCATTCTATTTATTCTTTTATTAGAAAAATGTTAAAAATATTACTTAGACGCACAATTTCACAACAGTTGTAATTAAGAAAATTGCGAAGAGTTACTTAAGATCCTTGAAATCAAGTGTCCTGCGAGACTATGTTCTGATTCAAGTGTTCTGCGACTGTTTTCTACTTGGAATTTCAGTTGAAAATTCACATTAGCTACGGTCTCCCTAGATTCTCTTACGTTAGGTTGCGCAGTTATGATTATTCATATCATAACAGGCGTGTCTTAAGCCGGAATCAGATAGCTCGTGGAATGATGCTCTTCGCTTCGGCAAATGGAAACAAAAAATCGATATTAGCGATCAGAAAAGAGACAACGGTTGGCACCCACCCCACGTTACTGTGAAATTAGTAAATATTTACTTTTTGGTAAATGCAATCGACATATCCCAAACAGTAGTCCATTCCAGTAGTCCAGTAGTAGGACCATTCCGATGGTCGTTATCGAGGATTAACTCTGTTGTACGCCATCAGTGTTAGTATTAATTACTATTTAACTGGGAATAAGCCACAATTAAAGGTAAAAATATGTTTATTGACGTTTCAATTTCCACTTCGGAAATCGTTCTCAAAATACAAACAGTAAATTTACCAGTGTTTGTATTTTGAGAACGATTTCCGAAGTGGAAATTGAAACGTCAATAAACGTATTTTTACCTTTAATTGTGGCTTATTCCCAGTTAAATAGTAATTAATTTAAAATGCCACAAGAAAATAGCTTCAGAACAATATCAGTGTTAGTGGTAAAAATTTGATTCTTTTTCTTTGTTATATATAGACATGACTCTGTCTGTTTTTCAATGTGCCTGCAGTAAGTTGTTATTCCATCGTTTTCGTGGTCTTCCTACCGATCGTCTTCCTATTGGAGAACCGTCTCTTGTCGTCTTTACTACTCTATTTGTTGTCATTCGGCTTATATGATCGTTAAAGTCTACTCTTCTATTTCTTACCCAGTTTTTTATGTTCTTCACCTTGCACCTATGTCGTATATCTTTACTTCTAGCTCTGTCCCATAGTGTCTTACCATCAATTTTTTTAAGTGTTTTCATCTCTGCTGTTTCTAACATCCTTTTTGTCCTCTCTGAAAAATTTTATCAAGTTGGGAAAATTATAAAATAATAAAAATTCCAACACAACTTCGTTGGACCACTCTATAGTAAAATTATGTCGGCAATAACCGTACCTCTCCTAACTGCCTCCGTAGGTTTGGTAATGTGGTGCCGCAGCTTCAGATTTTTTTAAACTGGATCGATTTAACGATAAACAACGGGATAGCACCCGCCAGCAATAAATAGACAGTTTTGCCCTATCACTGGGTTTGTAAACCACAAATATTGAGAAAAAATACGGTACTCCATGTTCTGTTGGTTCTCGTCTTTATATTTTGTCTTTTTCTATTACGTATTTTCTATTTCTCTTCGCCGATGGAGAACGCCACTTCACGTTTTGTGAGACCGCTCCTTTGGAGGAGTATGTTTGAAACTTTTAAATTTGTAACACTGGAACAGAGACGGAGAATGCAAGTATGTAATGCTGTTTGTATATGTTATTGTGAATAAAGTAAAATTAAAGATTATTTATTCTTCATTGACTGTATTAAGTTCTTGGTATCTAAGATTAGCTTGAGGTGAAGCCATAGAGGGCTCTTTTGTATTTGTGAGACATATTGCTCGCCCATAAACAGCATGATGATGCATAATTCTAAAAAATAGCAACATAGATATCTTCAACACCAACACCACAGCCATTATAAATCTAGCTATCTAAACCATCTTCGACCTCTATATAATAGTGTGTGTGTCTAGCATAGATATATGGATGTCTTTATGTATGTGTATATGTATATACCTATACACATATATGTGTGAATCTGTATCTATATATATTTTTCGAAATATGTGTATCTAAAATTTCTACTTGTTTTTATTCTGTAAAATGAATTTGTTGTAAAGTATATACAATTTTACTATAAAAAAAAAGTTTATTTGATGTTTTGATTTCCACTTCGAACATCGTTCTTAAAATATGGTTTCCTAAGTAGAAATAAACTTATTTTAAAGTACAATTATGGCTTATTCCCAACAAAAATAGTAAATTACATTCATATGCCACAAGAAAATAGCTTCAAAACAATATTCTTATCATAATACTATACTAGGTATATGAGATCAAGGTCATATTTTTGATAGCATGCACGTAAATATATTTAACAAACATTAAAATCATTAATTAATGTTAAAGTTGTATGTAAAATGAATAAAACAATAATGGAAGCCATCGAGATATACTATTATATAATAGTTACTTAAAAATGTAATTTTAGTTTTAGTTTAGTTTTTAATCTTTAAGTTTAAAGAAATATTGAAAGACGAGCAACGCTGTACACACAGCTGATTTCAGCTCATCGTTCTCAACCTCATTTCGGAACACTACCCCTACCCTAATATCATCTGTGTAGTGTTCCGTAATGAAAATGGATAGACGCATGCGCATACTCTTTGTTACTAAGATAGTAACAGCTGATATTTGGCTTTGTTGCATGTTTTTCAATATTTCTTTAAACCAAAATTAAATTGCTTAACCTAAATTACATTTTTAAGTAAATATTTAAACATTATATAATAACATATCTCGTGGCTTCGGTTAATGTTTTATTAATTTTATATACAACTTCAACATTTAATAAGGATTTTAACGATTTTCGAAGTGGAATTCAAAATATTAAATAAACTTATTTTAAAGTGAATTGTGGCTTGTTCCCAACATAAATAGTAAACTATTTATCTATATTTTAGAACAAACGTATTTTAGAGAATAAAAAAAGTCGGAATTTAAAACATTCACGTATCTATACTAGACATACACACTATGATATAGAGGTCGAAGCAGGTAGAAAGCTAAATTTAATGGCTTTGATGTTGGTGTTAAAGATATCTATGTTGCTATTATTTTGAATTATATTGCACTCCCTTATAATGCTGTTTATGGGCGGCAATTTTTAACTGAAAATCCAAGTAGAAAATGTTAAAACGGTTGAGAAACCAGTTAGTTAAGATTCACTTTATTTTGTTCTAAAAGTGAATACAATAATTGACAGTTTACATTGTACAAATCTTAACTTCCTCTAAATGATATATTGTGCTAATATTTAAAATTTTTTAGTTAATATCAATATTTTAACACCCCCATTTACGAATAAAACAAAATTTATAGGTTACCTATACCAAACAGTTTCAATAATCTATGCAATATTTTTAGCAATTAGAGCTTTACCAGTCAACACGTTAGCTGGAATAACATCAGTAGGCATATATTTTACATTAATTATTGTCTCAGATATTAGGTCTTTCAAAAAAATGACATCATACATCAATATGCTTACTTCTTTTATGATAAATTGGATTTTCTGATAAATTTAATGCACTTTGATTGTCATTAAATAAAGTAATATATTCAGTTTTTTCAATTAAGTCACTTAGCAAACCTCTAAGAAAAACAGCCTCTGAAAGGGCCGTATATTCCGCCTCGTAGTTTGCTTTGTACTTTGCCAAGATATTATGTATGTATTTAAGCTACAAAGCTTAAATACATATCCAGTAAAGGATTTTACGATCTACTGTATTGCTTGCCCAATTGGCATCTACAAAACCTTGCAATTCTGAATCATTTTTTTGAGTCAATCAGAGAATAAATAATGGTATCTAAAGTATCTTTTAAATACCTCAATACTCTTTTTGCACATTTCAAATAAGACTTAGTATATACATTGTTAAATTGGCTCAAGAAACTGACTGGAAATGATATATCTGTTCTGACCAAAACAGATAAATACATCAAACTACCAATTACCATCTGATAAGGAAACTTATAAAAAAATCTCTAATACAATTTTAATATCATCAATTGTTAAAGATAATTTTGGTTCAATTGGAGTTTTAAGTCCTTTGGCATAGCTCATATTAAATCTCTTTAACAACCGAATAATATAGTTTTTCTGATTCAAAGAAATATACCCTTTATTTGGATCAAAGTCTATTCGCATAAATAACCATTCCTTAATTCTATCAAAACTTTTAGTAACAAATTTACTTTTTAGGTCATTTTTTTAGTCTAGTTGTTTCTCTTTGATGATTCGAAAACACACAAAAATCATTTATACTTCTACAACCGTAATTTTATTGTTTTCTCTTTTTTATAGATACAAGGCTCATGTTTTGATTTCTTATAATTAATATTTTCCAAAACATTATTTACTTCATAATTCCAGATCCGTGAAGAGTGTTTAAGCCCACAGTCTTATTTAATTTTAAACATTTGTTACCTGCTAAATCAAAACCTTCTGGCGATTGCCTGTATATTTTCTATTTCAAATGACCATTTAGAAATGCTGTTTTAACATCTAAATGAGTAATATCCAAACCTAATTTTATAGAAAGTAAAAAAGCAACCTTAATGAAAAATGTCTTATTACTTGCGCAAAGTTTTCTCAATAGTCTAATATATTCTCTTTCATTAATACTAGCTACTAGTCTTGCACGATATGTAATTTTATTTCGCTATTGTACTTAAACTTAAACTTTAACTTAAACACTAACTTATAGTACAAGGATCACTACATTCATAACGTATTTCATCAAATTCACATTTTTACATACATTTAAAATTAAGAGAATACATTGATAATAGTCACCACTCAAAAAGTAGCCGCAAATATGTTTAATTTGAGATTGATATAAGGTTGGCTGAGAAAAATGGTCACACATTAATTACCAGCTGTTAATAACGCGAATTATCAAAAATAAAGTAAAATAAAGTAAAGTCGCAATGACACTGGTTTGACAAGTGTCAGCGTTGAGCGACTGGTGTTTTTTATTTCATCTTTGATGCCACGCCTTTTTAACAGCTGAAACCCTCATTTGTGAATTCAGTTTTTTTTAAGTATCCATTGAGAAGAGCGGCACTAAACGCTTGTTTTTCGGATGTTTTAACCTTCCGACATTCATTTTCATAGTAACCGATTTATTTACAACGATAACATCTAATTTTCGACAGATCTTTGTCTCTCTTGTTATTTATCTGTCATCACTTCTGTGATTTTCAAACTGTCTGTTGTGATTGATTCGGTTACTAGTACCACTTGTAAACGCACTTACCAACATCACTTTCCATAAATTAATTACTATTTAACTGGGATTATGCCACAATTAAAGATAAAAATACGTTTATTGACGTTTCAATTTCCACTTCGGAAATCACATACCTAATAAAAAAATTTAGATTTCCGAAGTGGAAATTGAAACGTCAATAAACGTATTTTTATCTTTAATTGTGGCTTATTCCCAGTTAAATACTAATTAATTTAAAATGCCACAAGAAAATAGCTTCAGAACAAAATCACTTTCCATGTCCAATACTTTTGTTTTGATTGAATCGATAGAAATAACAATCTCAACAACTTTTTTTAAAGCGTCCCAAATTTCTTCAGCGGTTTTTGCTTGTTTTATATGTATATATATATATATATATATATATATATATATATATATATAGTATATATATATAACGATGGATCAAGCAAAAGAACTAACTCGGCTTTAGATGTTTCTTGTTTATCTACTTCGGTTTCAGTTCCATCCAAACACATGGACAAACCTTCTAGAACAAAATAATTTTGCACTGCAAAACCCAATCAGTGTAATTTTCGCGGCCTCATAACTTTGGCACCGTAGACATGTAATTCACTGCTATTGTGAACCTTAACATTTACTATAATAAGTATAGTATAGTATACAACGGTTATCTATTTACCAACGGAAAAAAATGGTCTGAGTCACTATAACCTGTTAAAACTTACAAATGAAACGAACCAGTTGAGTATACGGTTAAGAATAATTTATTTTGTTCCAAAAGTGAATACAATTGACAGTTTATATTGTACCAATAACTTCCTGTAAATGACATATGGCGCTAATATTTAAATTTTGTTTACTTCATATCAATATTTTAACAGAAAACAGTCACAGAATACTTGAGTCAGAACACAGTATGTCTCAAAAATACTTGAGAATTTCTAGAATCTTTAATGACTCTTAGCAATTTTCTTAATTACAACTGCTATGAATTTGTGCGTCTAAGTAATATTTTTTTTACCTTTATTCTAATACAAGAATAAGTAAAATGACTGCATAAAAATCAGATCAGATTTAAGAATTATAAATTGGATATTCTACAAAAATATAACAATGATATTAGACGAGAAAAACTAATTTTTAGAAGCGACAACGGTGTATATTTGAGAGCATGATTATTGAGATCCATATTTGCCAAACCTATCAGCGAAGTTAATCTCGTTCGAATATATTTGTATTAATCGCGTCCCAATATCCAAAACAAAGAAATATATTACAATTCCTAGTATCATTAACAACTGTTACACTATCTAGATATCAACAAGTTTTACTATAACCGCTTCCTATGATTAAAATTTAAAGAATGTGTCTGGTTGAAAACTTACAATTCATCAAATATTCAAAATCGCGCAACACTGTAAGACTTGGTGTCTTGTAAAAATGTTAAGATTTAGATGTGAAACTAACATCAATTGTCCTTGAAATTTTTTCAATAATTAATAAAAAATTAATTAGAACTGACCAATTTCTGGATATATCTGACCATTGGAGATTAATTTGTGATCTTTCAGGTGGTATAATTATATTTCAGAAATACTAGCTGTAACATAGTGATTTAGGGAAACGCGGGAACCTACTGTTCTCCTAGTATTTTTAAAATGTTTATTGCGGCAAGGCACTGCAATCCTGGTATTTTTAAAATTTTTAATGGACTGCGCTTGCGTGCTAAGGTGATTGTAACTTTATTAATTATTTTCACCCCTAAAACAACCTGACCAAACTCTCAATATAGCTGACCATTTGTCAGCGTTTTAATCTCTATTGAATGTAGTCATTTTTTTTATAGATTTCGTTCAATGAGGTGCCAACATCTTTTTTTGTCCTTGAAAATTTTCAACCCTTAATAAAAAATTAACCAGACCTGACCAAAAGCTGAAACCAACTGACCATTTGTGACCAAAACGTGACCATTCAGACGGTATAATTATTTTTACGAAATTCGATCAATGAGGTGCCAACATCCCATAGCTGTTGTCTAGCAATCTAAATAAGCCACTTCTTGGACGACAGCATTCTGTTTCTACATTTTACAATTTGAAGCAAGTTTTGGCTTTCACACATGTTCTGAATATTATTTTACCAGGAAAGCAGGAAGATCTTGTTCCCTCGGCCCAACGTATTTTGCAGTAACAGTATAGCCATCAGTTCAACTGAACTTCATACTTCAACTAACACATTTACTACAAACTCGAAATTTGATCAAATGTTCATGAATTGTAATGGCGTCATTAGAATTCATATTTGTTCATACATATTTGTTCAATTCAAATATAAATCTAATATGTGGGTAGCAATATGTGTAAAAAAATAAATAAATAATGCTGACTTAATCACCATTTAGACCCCCGCCCCATGTAATCAAAAATAAGCAAAGCAAAGACCCCCTATTGTGCTTACGTGATACTTGAACAGCCCCTTAAGGAAAACTATACAAACTGAAAGTAGAATCGGATACTGAATTAATATTTTATTCTTCCTGTGACAATCAAATTAAGAACATCTACTTTTCTATTATTCAATCTATTATTGTTTCTTTTAGGGTCTTCTTTAAAATTAGCAGAAGCTTGTAGACGGTTCTTGCTTCATCCAGGTAAAGACACAGATATCCGAAAGTGGGCAGCCGAAGGTCTCTCTTATTTAACATTAGACGCTGAAGTAAAAGAAAAGCTAATAGAGGACTCCGCGGCACTTCAAGCTCTAGTAGAATTAGCGAAAACTGAAGATCAGTCGGTTCTTTTCGGCGTAATAACAACTTTGGTGAACCTTTGTAACGCCTACGAAAAACAAGAAGTTATCCCAGAAATGTTGGAGTTGGCAAAATTCGCAAAGCAGCATATTCCCGAAGAGCACGAACTAGATGATCCCGATTTTGTGACAAAACGAATTTTGGTATTGGGAAGAAGTAATGTGACAACTGCTTTGGTTGCTTTATCGAAGACAGAGAGTAACAATTCCAAAGAATTGATAGCAAGGGTGTTTAATGCATTGTGCAGCGAACATGAGTTAAGAGGTGTCGTTGTTGCTCAAGGTGGTAGTAAGGCATTGTTACCTTTGGCTTTAAATGGTACAGATAAAGGAAAGAGGCAAGCAGCTCAAGCCTTAGCAAGGTAGGTTCTGTAATACTTAATTTAGTTTATTAGTATTTAGTATTAGCATTTAGTATTATTTGTCTAATTCCTTAACAAAAACAATAAAACGCTCACTAAAATATATGTATACATATATATATATATATATATATATATATATATATATATATATATATATATATATATATTATATATATATATCGTATATATACGGATATCTTGGGTTTAGTAGTCAATATTGGCCTTTAAGTAAAACTCTTTTAGGTTTGTTAAGCTTTCGAGTTTATTGTACTCTTTCAAAACGTACTAAAAATTAACATAAAAAATTACATTAGAAAAATGAAGTTATTATATCTTCAATAGGCTTACCCTTGTGAGGATTGTGTTTTAAAATTATCAAAATTAATTAACATAATGACATTATTAAATTTGATTTACTTTTTCGTTCTGTCAAAACTTATTACTAAGGTTTCCATGTCTCTTCTCATGGTATAATAAACTACAGAGGTAACATATTGCGCACGGTCGCTCGATCTTCGGCCAGGAAGTGACGTCAGTTGCAGCGTAGCAGGTAGCAGCAGTGTTCCCAAACCTACTGATTTCGCCGCTTGTACCGCTACCGAATTTTATATTCAGATAGAAATTTTTACTTTTTCTTAAATTTGAGAAGAAATATGTAAGAAACAATACAATTTTTCTTGCGATACCTGTAAATTGCATTGAGCATTTTTGTCTACTCATAAAAACGTGTGAAAACATTCAAAAATTTATTCTTAAATGATACCTAAGCGGTCCTTTACAAAGTACATGATGTAATAAAAGCTAATAATACAATAATAAATGAATCAAAATCCATTATGATCCCGACCGCCTGGTTCTGGGAATTTGTCAAGTTAGGGGACTTAAAACCGGAACAACGCAATTTTAATCTAAGCTTGGACACAATTGGCAGATCTTTTTAAACTAGTAAGAGTTACAATTTGTAAGGTAAACATTAATTACTAATTTGTTTTAACTTGTTATAGGTGAACGATTGGTTTGACGTATTTAATGTTAGCGTTCCTGTGAGCGACACTCGAACCAGAAACCGGGAATATGGTTTGGAGTTAGAAACCCAAAACGATATTTTAAATAGAATGTCTGACATGATTTCAACAATGCGCGTTAAAGGCAAGAAATCATTGCTTCCATTTCAAAAAGTTAACACAGTATATCAAAGTAAAAACACATTTATAAAATTTTAAAAAACATTGTAGGTATTCTTATATCAAATAAGGCTCTGCAGTTGTTGCTTGAAGATGTAGGCAAACGCTATAATATAAACTACGTTTTGACGAGACGCTTAAACCAAGATAACTTGGAGAATTTTTTTGGAGTCATAAGAGCAAAAGGTGGTTTGAACGATCATCCAACTTCTTTAGATTTTAAATACCGACTGCGTTCTTATTTAATGGGAAAAATGAAGGTGCTTTTTCAGATTACTGTAATGTAGAAGACAATGGTACTCCTACATTAACTATGAGCGGTAGTATGGTAGAAAAGCTTGCTTTAAAAAAAACAATCATTGACACCAATCCCACGGATGGAGATGACATAGTCCTCTGTGAAGAACTCGATGATTTAAGATATGATGGACTAGAACATTTAGGAGGATTTATTTGTAGCAAGCTTAAAGGCAAGTTACCAAATTTAACTAACCCAAGTTCGACTTCTTACACCTGGACCAATCATTTGACAGAAGGTGGACTATGTAAACCTTGTGTAAGTGACAGTAAACCTGACTTGTGTAAGTGACGGTTGTTTTAAGTATTTAAACTTAACTATATATTTACCAATTATGTATAATATAAAAATTTTGTTCCTTCTTAAAAGTTTATAAAAAGTGGAAGTATGTAGGTACCTAAATAAGTAGCTATATTTTTATACTAATACCTTATTTGTTCTAATTCGCATAAAAATTAAATATTTTGACTAAGAAAACATTATAAACATTCGTTTTTTTTTAAATGTGTGAAAACAGTAAAATAATATGCAAAATATCCATATTTAGGATGACTAAATTACGAGTGCTTATGTATACAATTAAGAGCAATGTGAATACTAAGCTGCGAGTGACGTCGCTGCGCAAGGTTAACGCGAATTTGCACTTCGGAATAGGTGGCCCTGGTCTCTTCTATTTTTTATATTTATTTTAGGTGAGTTTGACAGAGGAAGTGTCTATGTTTATGTAAACCTTCATTGCAAATTTTGATATAATATTACAGTTATTAAACAAGCAACAGAGTTTATGTTACTAAGTAATTAAAAAAGAAAAAACACAAATAAAAATAAATTTTATCTCATTTGAACTTGGAAAAATCCCTTGGAACTTTTATATTGTTATTCTTTTATTTCAAAGAAGATTACTGTATATAGCACTAAGATTTTCAATGTCTTCTCTTTTGTTGAACGTATTTTGTGTAGTTTTAATTAAACACATTTCTAGAAACACTCTTTTGTTGTAATTTCTTTCCCTTCTCAATATTTTATATTTTAGTGCTACATACAGTAATCTTCTTTTAAATAAAAGAATAACAACATAAAAGTTCTTAAAAGTTACGCATATTAAAGGGATTATTCCAA
Organism: Diabrotica balteata; assembly: GCA_918026665.1. Taxonomy (NCBI): domain Eukaryota; kingdom Metazoa; phylum Arthropoda; class Insecta; order Coleoptera; family Chrysomelidae; genus Diabrotica; species Diabrotica balteata. The sequence continues at coordinate 75,063,576 of OU898278.1, read as the reverse complement.
GTTCAAATGAGATAAAATTTATTTTTATTTGTGTTTTTTTCTTTCTTAATTACTTAGTAACATAAACTCTGTTGCTTGTTTAATAACTGTAATATTATATCAAAATTTGCAATGAAGATTTGCATAAACAGACACTACCTCTGTCAAACTCACCTAAAATAAATATAAAAAATAGAAGAGACATGGAAACCTTAGTAATAAGTTTTGACAGAACGAAAAAGTAAATCAAATTTAATAATGTCATTATGTTAATTAATTTTGCTAATTTTAAAACACAATCCTCACAAGGGTAAGCCTATTGAAGATATAATAACTTCATTTTTCTAATGTAATTTTTTATGTTAATTTTTAGTACGTTTTGAAAAAGAGTACAATAAACTCGAAACCTTAACAAAAGTAAAAGAGTTTTACTTAAAGGCCAATATTGACTACTAAATCCAAGATATCCGTATATATTACTCACATAGTCACTAAAGCCCTTTCTAAGAGGATGTATATGTGTGTATATATATATATATATATATATAAATATATATATATATATATATATATATATATATATATATATATATATACGTATATATATATACGTATATATATATATATATATATATATATATATTATATATATATATATATATATACGTATATATATATATATATGTCTTCATATCAAGGCGAGATCCGTTTGTATCATAAGCTATACAAAATGAGATCCGTTTTGCAAGGCGAGATCCGATTTTGGATCTCACCTTGTATTCACGTGTATATAGTGATATCTCGATGTAACAATGATGGGGGTACAAAGAAATCGATTTTTGTCTGGACCTCATTTTGCACCCTTTTGGTGAATTTTATATTGCAGTAGTTCCACTAAATCCGCTGTAGAGGCAGTGCGAGCGATCCGTTGTGTATATGCTAAATATACATTTTGTAGACAACCCGAGATCCGGTAAATTTGGCAACATCGCAAATGAATTTTACAGTCAGACCTCTCCCTCGCTTCGGCTTATTTCCGGTTTGAATAATATTATTTACATTATTAAAGAGCTCTGTCCAGAAAGGCGATTGTCAAATATCTCGAGAACTAGACGTCGTATCGAAGAAACTTAGGAATTTTTTTTTATGGTTTTTCAAAATCTATATACTTATGCAATACCAGGGTTCTTATTCTCCCTGCGAACGCGGTGGGTGTAGCAACTTTGAATTTTCAACTGAAACCCTTTATTTTAATTTAAATAAACATTTTGAAATTATATTAGAACTATTATGGATATAGATATAAAATTAGAATAATTAATTAAATTAGAAATTTAGAGTTGAAAATACACAACTTTTGTGTGAATCTATAATAGCTTCTTTAACCAGTGGGAAGAGCTTCAAAATCGTCGTTTTGATGACATTTTTAGGAGTTAGATGATTTTAAGTAATTTTTTAGATAAAATTATGTAGAACACGTTGGACTTGAAGTCTAAAAAATTTTGGAGACATTGTTTATTTGCAGTATTATTTTTTTACAATTTTTCTTCGCATATTTTCTCCACTGTTTGTTTTACAAAAAATGTCAAAAACTTATTTTAATCGCTTTTAAAAGACCTACAAAATAAAGCTTACCGCGATCAATTTGAATGAGTTACAAATACAAATCTGTTTTACATATAATTTATAATTAAGGGACCAACTATGCTGTTCACGTACTATGTTAAGATTCCACAGGAATATTTTCAATATATGTAGTTCATTTATGCTAAACTTGGACACTGTACGTCAAATAGTTTACGAGCTATAGCTTTATAAACAAATTAACTTCATATTTCCTTTAAATTCGTTTACTGAAGACAATCCAAATTTAGCTATACAGCTCGCACTCCCTCGTAGGGGAAAATTCACTCATCCCAGACACCCACCTTATCAAAGATTGACCTGTGGGACTCTTTCTGTGTTCGATTCCTAGGTGACTTGGTACATCGGGGTTTGTCCCAAAAATTTTCTTACATTATTATCTAGTATTATATAAAGCTTATTAAGGACGTTGTAACGGCGTTAAAGTTCAAAAGCTTGTGATACATAAAACATCTAAATTTGCAACGGTTTTTCCCTGGCAGCAAATTTCACGTTCAAGAACAAAGGATAGTAATAAAAACAATTAAATCTAGAGAGATCTATTTATAAAAATACGCTACCTGACAAGAGACTTCAGAGCCAGAACTTGGGCCATTGAAGATAACACTGGAACCCTGAGAACAAACAGAGAAGACATAGCAGAGACATGGAGATCGTATTGCAGGGACCTATATAAAGATGATCAACACCAAGAGCTTGTTAGCCAAATCTCTGACGAGGTGGAAGAAGAACCTGATATACTCGAAAATGAAGTAAGACAGGCTATCAACAAGCTCAAATATAACAAAGCACCAGGTCCAGATATAATAACAGCAGAAATGCTTAAAGCCAAAGAAGAAACCGGCGTAAAGTTACTTCATCTACTCTGTAACCAAATATGGCATTCCAAACAATGGCCTGAAGACTGGACAAAATCTACAATAACAACCATACATAAAAAAGGCAGATTCCATAAATGCGACAATTATAGAACTATCTCTCTTATATCCCATGCCAGCAAGATAATGCTACATATAATCAATGAGAGACTGAAAACATTCCTTCAAAGAGAAATTCCACAAGAGCAAACTGGATTTACCAAAGGTAGAGGCACTCGAGAACACCTGCTAAATATAAGACAGATAATCGAGAAATCTAGGGAATTTAACATCCCACTATACATCTGTTTTATAGATTACCGTAAAGCGTTCGACAGGGTCAAGTGGAGACACTTATGGCGAATACTAAAAGAAGTAGGCGTACCACAACATCTAATTATGCTTATAACCGAACTATATGAACACACTACTGGATCAGTTAAAGTACTTGACACACTTTCGAACGAATTTCATCCAGAACGGGGTGTCAGGATGTATACTATCTCCACAATTATTCAACATATATGGGGAGTATATTATGCGAAGAGCACTTGAAGGATGGGAAAAGGGCATCTCAATAAATGGTCATAAACTAAACAACCTACGTTTCGCAGATGACACAGCCCTTCTTGCAAATAGTCAAGCAGAGCTGATAGAACTTATACGACTGATCGAAAACGAAAGTCAAATATTTGGTCTGCAATTAAACATAAGACAAAGATCATGATAGTGGATAGACTACACAACAATCATCCACACATAACCACAATTGACCGGTTCAAGGTTGTGAGCTTATACTTATATCTGGGATCATTAATCACAAACACAGGGTCATTACAAGAAGAGATTAAACGTAGATCTGATATAGCAAAAGTTGCCACAGCAAAAATGACCAAAATATAGAAGGACTGTCAAATTTCAAGAGCGATAAAGATGAGGTTGATCAACTGCTTAATATTCCCAATACTGACCTACGGATGTGAATCTTGGACTCTGAGACAATCGGAGAGAAGAAAGATAGACGCCACTGAAATGTTCTGTTGGAGACGAATGTTACGAATTCCTTGGACCGACCGCAGAACAAATAATTCAATTTTAAGAGAGCTAAAAGTTAGCCAACGACTCTCTAGTAAAGTCCATCTCCAACAATTAAAATATTTTGGGCATGTTAGGAGAGCAAACACAGAAAACATGGAAAGACTCATAATACAAGGAAAGGTAGAAGGCCGAAGATCACGAGGAAGATCCCCAACAAGATGGATAGATCAAATTACAGGAATATGCCAAAGACCTATGCATGAATTAAAAGAAATGACCAGAGACAGAGATCTCTGGAGACGGACAATACACGACATCACGTCGACCACTACACTCCCCCTGGGGGGTCAGTATTGAAAAGAGAGACCTATTTCTTAATTATTATCTTGTGTTAGTTATCTTACTCTATGTTAGACTCTTCATTACTATAAAAAGAAGTAACACTCTCTATGGTTAAAATTGTTCACGTTTATCACCTTTCTTGTAACATTTCACTTGGGCCATAATATATTTACAAGAACCAATGAATTTGATCTCGTTTCCGTTTACACGAGTATTTGAGCCCCCGTACAGTCTGATAATTTAAAAAACCAATATAATAATTATTCGTCACAAAAAGGTAAAAATAAACTCATCTTTTACACCTATTAGGAGTATAGTATATGTATGCATGTTTCTTCAACTTGGATTCCGTGCTTAAAACTGGTACCAGCTCTACATTTTCTTTACTCCAGCCAGTTAGCAGCAACAGATTCGGCAGTCACAATCTTGGTGTCAGGCTACATACTCATACCTTCGTTTGGATGAGTATGTACACGAATATTATATATTATACTGTCTAAAGTAGTGGAAAGTTTATTTGTTTATATGGACCAGTACAAAGATTGTTAGTACTGGTCAAATACAAAACCAATCTTTTTAGGGTTGTAGAGGTTCTTGAACACTATTGATTTTAAAATTCTTGCATAGTCGCCAAATGATTTGCAGTTGGACGGTTTGCCAACGGCTTGGATTAAGCTCATACCTTCAAGAATGTGACACTTTTGTTACTTTATAATGGTAATGGTAGATATTTAGACATAACTGTAAACTGTCCTATTATAGAACCTAAGGCAGATTTATTTGATGGTATCGATAAAACTCTTACAGGTACAAGTGACATTGGATGTGCAGTAAATTCATATTTGAAAATATTCTCATAATATTTATGTTACTTTTAATTGCCTTGGTTGTTAGTATTTTTTGTAAAAGCTCTTGTTCAGCTTGAATAATTTTTTTCTTTTCAGAGACAGTTTTATAGTGTTAGAAGTGTTGAAAGTACTTCTTGTATGCTGATAAAAATTGGGAGCTCTAACAGTAAGAATAAATTTTGCTAGACTCTTCTCCATTTTTTTGTTTATTTAAGTAAGGGTATTTGAATATTTGGCAATTCAATCTCATTAGCTAAAATTACGAGAAGACGATCTACGCTTTTGAAAAATACATTAAATCGTAAAAAACTGATCATGTAGTTTTTGTACAGAATATTCATTAATTTTCATCCGTTTATTTTTTTTCTATTTTCTACGTTTTGAGTTAAGTGGTTGCTTAAGTCTCATGATGCACGAAATTCATCTACCATCATGCCAATCATATTGTAGCTTAACAACCATTCGTATAGATTTGTGTTGGTTTTAGTCAATCCCACGATTCCTCCTGCATCTTTTGAGTTGTATTTATATGTTTCAAGCTGGATCTACAAATAGTTGGTTAAAGTTGCTGTTCAAACTTTTCACAACAAAAGTCCAACAAATATAATGTTCCCCAAAAAGAATAGTTCACATGGTCAAATGCAAAGAAATAGGGGTACATTTTTCTAAGACTAGAACAAAAATGTATTCTCCAGTTTCCGCTTCTTTCAGCAAACTAAAAGGGAAATGGACTTTACGGAAAGAAACATGCCGTAATCTGATTTTTGACTCAAGTTCACTGTCATACCTGCTGCTGTTTATTAAAATAATTTAAAACTTCTAATATTAAAAATCTCAGCTCAGTGGATTTCGTGCTATTAGTAAAAAATAATGCACAATGATGCACTTTCGCAATCGAATATACAACACAACAGAATTTCAATGTAAAATCGACCCTAACAACATCGCCATCACTAGAGTCGATTTAAGGTTGACTTCAGATTATGAATCTCGCCCTTCCTCGCATCTCTGCGTTTGCCACTGTGCTTCGTGACATGCCGTTTAATTTATTTAATTTTTTTTTTAAACTATTTATCCAATCGACATTCTAAATAAACCGACATGTTCTCTGATGTTTGGTCTATAACTTTTATAGAAAGCCATTTTTTGCTAGACCCAATATTTTTCGGAGTAGAGCGAGGAGAAACGATTTTAAAAATATGGGTTTTCAGACTCATTCTAAGTCATTTTGTATGAAGGCACTCCGTATACAACAATGGTTTGACGTATTTTTATAAATAAAATAAAATTATTTCTAATGTCTGGATCGATATGCAAATTTGAAGAAAGAATTTTCGGATATCGTAGATCCGAAAAATGACGAAAAACAAATTAGCATTTTTTTTGTAAGGCTCTCCACCACTCCCCTCGCGCTACGATTTTAGGACGACCAAGTGATTTTGCATTAGAAAGTTATTAGAAACGAATAAAAATAGGTTTTGCATTTTAGCAACAAAGTGCCCACCAAAATCGATTCTAGAAGCCTTTTTCCAGTCTTATTTACTCCTCAGTATGGAATTGTATTTACTCTTGTACAAAACTAATATTTTTATGTTAAAACACGATTAGAATGTTAAAATGATATCTTTTGTTATAGGTACAGATAAACTGTTTAGTTTAAATAATTTCCCCTTTTTAATTTTGTACATAAATAATAAACAAAAATAGCTTTGAGAATAGATTTCACAAATTCAATAAAACAGACCATTTTAGTAATTCGGTTTATAAAGTTTATGTTGAATTATTTAATAATATACATAAAAATTATAATCATTACTTAGCTTCTGTTATCTTTGAATTTTGTTTCACTACTTCAACTGACCGCTGCCCTTGCAATATTTTTAAAATACAAAACACTATAACTGCAAATTAGTTTACTGTTTGAGTAGGAAATATGCAATACAACACGAGCTCCGGTCGCTCGACTAATACTCTTTAGAGCTGGCAACAGTGTCTGATCTCGCGTTGATCTGTAAATATCTAAAATTTCGTATATAAGTCTTCCCCTTCTCTTTTCAGCTACGGATCTCATTTTGTTGTAAATTTATCAAAAAAATTTAAGTTCAAAAATCTTTTCCCCTCTAAGTGTGCCATGATTAATATGTTAATTATAAAGATAGTTATTAACAATATACTCCATTAATTAATTTCCTATTGGTGGATCTCGGGTTGTCCTCGATTTAATCGGATCTCGCCTTGATATGAAGACGTATATATATATATATATATATATATATATATATATATATATATATATATATATATGTATATATATATATGATGAATGTAAGGCAATAAGTTGGTTCGCCTATAGATGATTTACATTGTAGGTTAACAGGGAAGTACGACTATTAAGGGATTTAGTGAACGGAACGGGGACAGACCTTTTTTAAAAAAGGATTAATTTTTTTTTCTTTAAAAAACAAACAAACCAAAAAAAGGAAAGATCCCTTAATCATCATACTTCCTTGCTTTCAAAAGAAACACATGTACGACATAAGCCACATGTGTAAATTATGACAACCTACAACTGATAGAAAACAATCGAAGAGATTAGTGTGGTTTGACCCTCGAAAGAGCTTAAACCAACATTCAAATGAAGCCATCGGTCAAAATTAAATGAACAATAGTGCTCTTACAGTTTTTCTTGTGTTTTTTGTTTCGTTTCTCTCGTTTAGTTGTTAAGTTTTAATGTTAAGTTATCGTAGAGTTTTTATAACATCTAAAAAAAACCTACAAATTGTTTTTTTAAGTATGAACCCTGTTGGTTGTTTACTTATATTTTAAAATCTTTTTTATTTGTAGTGAACTGATTATGCTTTTAAAAATAAAAGCGAAACGTATTCGAATAAATCAATATTTGCCAATTATTGACCGATAAAACCTCTGCTATTCAACCACTGAATATATATATATATATATATATATATATATATATATATATATATATATATTATATATATATATATATATATATATATATACAGTGTGTCCACTTAAGTTCGCACCATATGGGAAACTTTCTTAATATTAGTTTTACGAAAAAAAGTTATTCTTCATAAAAAGTTCTGCATGGTGTAAAAACTAAAATACAACCATCAGATATTAAAATTTTTCAGTCGTATACGAGGTATGTTCAAAAATATGAATTTTACCAAGAGCAAAGTACCTCAATTTTTTATAATTTCGAAAATTGTTATCAAGAAAATTTATTTAGAAGTCTACAACATGTTCAAATATATAGCCATGTATACAAAATGTTTAAAATGGAGATTTTCTACATTTTGCTATTGCATGTCTACCCTACAACAGTAATAAATGCATAAGTACATTTTTAATCAAGTTGCCATGATATTTACATATCTGACATTAAACGTAAAATACATATTTGACAGTTACAATAAATTCTAATTAAAGATGCCGGTGGTATTGAATTTAGAAGAAAAAATAGAAATTGTGCTAATTGTGGGTGATAATTATAAAACGTATCGGGAAGCAGCTGAAATATTTAATAACAGACATCCAGGAAGAAATATACAACATACAACAGTTATGAGACTTATGGTAAAATTCAAAGTATACGGAGATGTTAAAAATAAATTCAGCAACAAACGTGAAAAACGCGTTGCAAATGAGGCGACGAAATTAGATGTAATGTTATCTACAGTGCAAGATCCTAAATATTCTCTACGAAAGAGGGCATTGTTGTTGCAAAATGCAGGTAAAAGTACAATTGCAAAAATTTTGAAGGAAAATCAGTTTAAACCATATAAGCCTAAATTTATTCATACATTGAAACCTAGAGACTACGATAAGAGAATAGAATTTTGTTTTCTTATTCAAGAAAAAATTGAAGACGATCCTTTTTTTGTTAGAAAAATAATGTTTTCAGACGAAGCTACATTTAATTCAAATGGAACGGTGAGTTCTCAAAATTGTCGATGGTGGAGTGACAACAATCCTAACTTCACAATTAGGACTCGTGATCAATATTCATTTAAAACAAATGTTTGGTGTGGCATTTACAAAGATAAAATAATTGGGCCATTTTTTTTTCGACAATCCATGACCTCTCAGAATTATCTAAATTTCTTACAAACTCACGTGTGTGATTTTATTGATGACCTATCACTACATGAACGGCAACAAATATGGTACCAGCAGGACGGCGCTACATGTCATAGTACATTGGAAGTAAGGCAGTATCTGGATCATTTGTTTAACGGAAGAGTAATCCACAGATATTCAGAGACTTTTTGGCCAGCTAGGTCGCCAGATTTAACCCCGTTAGATTATTTCTTTTGGGGTTACTTGAAAGAGAATGTATACAAACAAGGGCCGTTTACAAACGTCCAACATTTGGAAAGGGTTATTACGGAAACCATTCAGACTATAACTCCCAACATGATTCGAAATGTGTTAAGAGAATTTTGTCGTAGAACGGAAACTTGTATTGAAAGAGAAGGTGGGTACGTTGAGGCAATGGCGGTTTGATCTAAGAAAATCTATTACTTAATATTTTTTGCAAATATTTTTAACAACTTATTGTTATAATTGCTATTCATGTTAGATTGTAAAATAAATAACGTTGTTATGTGTACGAATTATTTTAAAACATCAACAAAATGCTGCAACAGTCAAGTTGGGAAACTAAAAGGTTATCAAATTTTTGATAACAAATGAGTTAAATGTTTGTTAGATATGTTTACAATTTTAAATAAATTTTCTTGATAACAATTTTCGAAATTATAAAAAATTGAGGTACTTTGCTCTTGGTAAAATTCATATTTTTGAACATACCTCGTATACGACTGAAAAATTTTAATATCTGATGGTTGTATTTTAGTTTTTACACCATGCAGAACTTTTTATAAAGAATAACTTTTTTTCGTAAAACTAATAATAAGAAAGTTTCCCATATGGTGCGAACTTAAGTGGACACACTGTATATATAAAACTGTTTTTGATGGGTTGGAGTCAATAAAAGGGGTTATTTGTTGACTATTTTTTACTCGAGCTTTCAATTGTGATTACAATTTTTATCAAGAGCTTCTAAAAAATACAAAATATCTTACAAAGTTGAACTAGAAATAAAAAATTTTTTGTTAACTCACCAAATAAAATTAGTTTTTTATATAAAACTACTGCTTACATATTAATTACAAAAAATATTAATAAAAAAATGTCTTATTCTAATAAATGTTTCTCTGAAAAATTTTGATGAAGTTTCTTAACAAAAACAATTGAATTTGTAAACAAAAATAGAATAGCTACAAACCAGCCTAAATGTCATAAATACTAACTTAAAAATTTTTATTTTTGACATATTGTCAAAAATAAAATTTTGTTTAAAAAATTCTTCTTTGTTTAGTAACAAAAAAGAAGAAGATTTATTCACCATTGATAGATGCCCGAAAAAATGTAACAAATACATGGAAAATTCAAAATGTGATATTTTAATGACTGCATATATAAATTATATAGAAATAATATAATTATAAATTTTGCTTAGATTTTGAATTTCTGACCTTTTGTTTAAATTATTATCACTTTTGCTAATACAAACTATTTCCAAAAAAGTTCTTTTAAATTTATTACTTTCACTACATAAAATTTTAATATTATCAAAATCCGTAATATGGTCTTTGTCTATTACATGCTCTGCCAAAGCAAAAGATGGTTTCTTAATTCTACAATCACTCTTGTGAGAAATAATGCGATTTGATTCGAGTTAACAAAAAATTTTTTATTTCTAGTTCAACTTTGTAAGATATTTTGTATTTTTTAGAAGCTCTTGATAAAAATTGTAATCACAATTGAAAGCTCGAGTAAAAAATAGTCAACAAATAGCCCCTTTTATTGACTCCAACCCATCAAAAACAGTTTTATATTTTTTCCAAACGAGTCACAAGTACTTCTTTTTTCTTACTCATATATATATATATATATATATATATATATATATATATATATATATATATATATATATATATATATATATATATATATATATATATATATATATATATGTATATATATTGTACCTGAATATTAGATGTGTGAACACTATCAATAGCTTCGGAACTACTACAGGATTTTAAACGGAATTAATAGCAATAGATTTTGCGCTCAAAAGTTTTTGCAAAACACCTCGATTCGGTCAAAATTTTGCTTCTGATAGCCAAGCCCTACTAATGACTCTAAAGTTTAAAATCTAATCTGGTAAGTCTGGTAAGAAATTGCCAAAGCACAACACAAGTAGGTACTTTTTTACTGATGACGGGACATAAAGAAATAGCTATAAATGAGATTGCTGATTGTATTGGTAAACAAGATGCTATTACTTGTTTTATCGAAGCAGAATCATTCTGCGATATCTCAAAATGCCGAATTGTGGAAGATATCCGAATACCTGCATCTACATGCATCACATTGTGCTGCGCTTTCCAATCCCGAGTTGTAAAACTATCGTGTCCATGGCATGCATGGCACAGGAGAAAAGTATCGTCTAAAAGCGATGTCCTAGAGAGGATGTATTTTTGCTCATTTTCGAGCTTCACTTAAAACTGTGTAATTTTAGTACTACTCGGTTATCTCTATTCATTTACTCTTTTTTCTGTCCTTGAAATATTTTACTAACTACAGTCCGTAGACGGTATTTATCCTTTTCTTGCAATCCTGGTCAGAATTTCTTGGAACCTGATTATCGTATATTTCATCTTCTCGGTCTGCATTACGTTACTAATACATAAATAAACAAAAAATATTTTTACAGGATCGGTATTACCATGAATCCAGAAATAGCTTTTCCGGGCCAGAGATCCTTAGAAGTAATCCGACCTCTCCTAAATTCGCTACACCAAGACTGTTCAGGTTTAGAAAATTTCGAAGCACTTATGGCCTTATGCAACATCGCTCAATTAAGCGAAACGGCTAGGATGAGGATTATAAAGGAAGGGGGATTCTCCAAGATCGAGCACTATATGTTTGAGGATCATGAATACATATGTAGAGCTGCCGTGCAGTGTATGTGCAATATGACTCAGTCCGAAGAGGTAGTTAAGATGTTCGAGGGAGAAAATGATAGGGTAAGTTTATCTTTTATAATTCCGTTTCTTATTAAAAATTTATAGTGTGACTAAATTACTCCAAAACTAATACTAAAAGATATTTTTTATTTATTGTGCAATATTTTGGATTATAACATCTCTAAATGTTGACCGTCAAGGTATATTTTACTGAGAATGTACTTAAAAAAAGTTCTGAGATAGAAGAGACGCCAAAGGTAAGAAGTAAAGAAATGAGATAGTACAATATAATTTATTTAACTTCAACAAGAAAATCAAGGGCGCTACAAACCAAAAAGGCCGGTAATTGACAGAAAAAAAATTTACTTGACTAAGATCTTTAGCTTGGACAGCATTTGAATTACCACTTACCTACTACTCTAAGGCAAAAATTGACCAGTACATATTGCCAGTTCTAACATAAGGAATCGAAACGTGGTCTTTCTCCTTCGTCTTCTTTTTTTCTTCTTCGTTTAATATCATGACTAAGATCTATTATCCCTTCTTAAGGCTTGAACCTTGACTGCCAGCTACCTTGCTCTCTTTTGCTATTAGGGATAGTCTCTTACTATCCATGCGTGTAACATGCTGGTTTCGTTCCCGTCTTCTCTATCGTACGATTGGTCATTTGATATTCTGCTTCTTAATGTTTTCTGAGTTTATAAATATTTTTATTTCTGCTATGCTTTTGTTTTACTCGCAGGTCATTATTGGTCTTACATGGTTTATATATACGTATTTTCCCACCTTATCTCATATCCTTATTCGTACATATGGCATTTCTTAGAAATCCTCATATATAAGTTGCTTTGTTTACTGTTTTCCTTGTTCTCTGTTTAATTTTTCCGTAGCTGAATATTTCCGCTCCCAGTAGTAATAAGATTTTTCATCATTTGGCTTCCTTGCCACCACTAAAAATCTCGTCTCCGATATAGATATTTTTATAACGCTGTCTTAAAAGTTTGTTCCATTCGCTGTAGGGTATTTCATGATTTTTGCATAACAAATGATTTTTATTTGCGTTCTGTCCAATTTGTATTCTCCAACCATTTTAATTTAGAGCATAGCAGTGACAGTGAATGCTCCTATGGTCGGAGCGAGGTTGATATTTAGATCAATGATAACAGATGTAATTAAAAAAAATTATCATGTTAAAATTTGACATATACGAAGACATGCTACAAGCGAATTATTAAATGGCGCCTAAGAGCACACAAGAGAACCAGATAAATATCTCAAACCAGATGCACCAATGATATTCAATGCCAATAAAATCAAAAAACGGTCAATAGAAGCGAATAGACATACTAAAGGTAGACGTACCCGACTATGGATGAAATAGCTGTTGATGATGGTGATGATTACGAGAAAATTTCAAATCTTATGAGTATGTACCAGAAGAAATATATATATTATATATATATATATATATATATATATATATATATATATATATATATATATATATTAGGGTGGGCCGAAAAAATTATTTGTTTAGTTTTAATACACAATACCCCCAAAAAGATGCCTTTTGGTAAGTATAATCACTGTATTTTTTTTAGGATTTTTAAAAAAACATCTTCAGCCCTCTACCACCCCTAAAGTGAACCCTAAATCAAAATTATTTAATTTAATTAGCAATACCTGTAAAAAGTTTCAATTATATGCAAAGAGTTCATGTTATTTTTTTTATACATTTAGAATAAGATATTCTACCCTCTACCAACAGATAATGATCTTGAATCAAAAATAAAAATAATAAATTCACAATTATTTCTGAAAAATTGTGTGTAAATATGGGAAACTACTGCACATTTTATAGGGTGTTGGGAAATAAAACAAAATTTGAACTGAACTAAAAGTTTATTGGAAACCGAAAACAAACAAAAATATAAATATCCTATTTTTAAACACACTAAAATGCGAAATAAAAATCAATAGAAAAATGCGTTCATTCAATTTTAAATTGTGCTTTGTTATCGTAATTTACAAGAAAGTCTTTTGATTTTATTTTAGATCGAATAAATCCGTCTCTGCGTTCTGGCCCTGTAACTAGCAAAGATGATTCCGAAACCAATTTCACACATCTCTCCACAGCTTGCGTGTGGCATGGATATTTTGGAAAGTCAAAGTCTGCAATTATAGAGCTATCAATTAACTGTTTCAGCTCATCATCTGGTATGTCAGCTAACATTGGTGGGGCCGTTACTTCACATTCACTCCAGTTTATTAACTCAAAATACTCCGCAGCATTAAAGTTTATTTCTGGTATTTTAAACTGCCTTATTCCGACTTTTTTCTCTTTTCTGGCTTTAATAATTCTCCGTAAAGCTAATTCTCGTACCCATTGACGATTATCTGTTAACATACATAAGAGAAGATTCTCCGGATGAATATAATAGGAGTTTCGTTGGATAACTGCATCTATAATATTTTTAAGATCATCTCTTAAATATCTTGATAGTGTAATGGATTTGAAAACATGCAAACTGGCTTGTGTGCAACTTGGATTAAGCTTTATAAAAAACCACATTGGTGCATAGACTTTAATTATAAATTGAACAAGATCTTTCAATCTTGATGTAGGATGTTCGGTTCCAACGTAGAGGCGGAGAACTCTATTTGCCATTGTCAGCCATCTGGAATGAGCTAACTTTCCAGGGCTACGATTTGCTAAATTTTCATAGACGTTGCCATTTGATATTGCTTGGCATATGTCGTACAGATATGACTGGTCTGAGCTTAATTCTTTAGATGGTATTGTTAGTTCTGGGAGATCACTTTCAATTATTTCAAAATCTACGATTGGAAGGTGTTCGCATTTTTCCAATAATTTCCCGATCACTCCAGAGAATTGACGAGGTCCAGTAGTAGCTCCATCCAAACGTTGAAATAAATGTCTCAATGGCAACTCATTAGCATGTAAGGCACACACAAACCATTGCAAAGGTCGCTTAAGTTCATTTTCGATATATGTTATAACTCCATTTTTATGTCCAGTATTCACTATGGTTCCGTCACAACCAATCGCCACTAAATTATCCAAACAGAAGTTATTTGAAATGAGAAAGTCTATTATTGCCTTTCCAATTGACTTGGCTGAGCCTGCAGATGGGGTAACGTGCCCCAAATAAACAGAATTCGGTTCTTCTATCAATGACACATGTTCTTCTGCAATAGTTCTTTTATGATATCTCTCACCTTTCTTTTCCTGCACTAAGGTTTTGTCCTTCCTGCCATCAAAGTAAATACTCTTAATGGGTTTATTTGTAGACTGAAACTCATTACTAAGGATATTTCTGTTCTTTTGACGAGCTCTTCTAACTTTATTTTTATCGATTACTTTTGAGGTATCACTATCGCAAATAATTCCCACATCTTTTAATACAGCTGTGGCAACAGCAGCTGCTGACCTGTCAGAAATTCCATATTTGTCACATATGGTACCTAATGTGGGCAACTCTATCCTCATTTGACTACAGGATGGTTTCGACGGTAAATCAATATTTGCAACACTAGGTGAGGCTTCAGATGAAGAAGAATTGTCAGAGTCTGTTGATAACCTAGTGACCTCAGTAGAACAGCTGGGCATAGAAATATTGTGAAATTCAGATTTGAATTTTTGTACTCGTTCTGTTTCTTTTGTTTGTCTCTCCGTCCTTACATTCAACTTTTTAGTTGTTTCACGATCAACAGTTCCTATAGCCATATCTCTAGTGGACCGTTGATCCAAAAGAAATTCCTGTTCCTGCTTTGGTACTTTTCTTGATTTATCACACTTGCAATACTTGCATGCAGAAAAATCACACTTACAGGCAGCAATGTCGAACAACTTATCCCTTGTTTCCTCTTTGAAGCTGGTAATCTTTAACTCATATTGAACATTTCTTTTGCTTTTTGGATATCTGATAAGGTTTAAATATTTATTATGATATTTACGTAATAATTGCATGATGCGGTCCTTTGACACGGTTGGAATTGACGCTGATTCCCATATACTTTTGATTTTTGGCACAAGCACTTCACAAACTTCATTAAAACTTGGTTCCTTTCCAAAATATTTAGTAAACTTCAGTTCATAACGAATAAACAAATAACATCGAAGCACATGTTCTATCGTTGGTAAAACATGACAGTTTAAGTCGACTGGGTTACCGAAAATTGGACATTCTACTTTACTTCTTGTAATATTTAATTTTAAAGCAGCCATATTTATGGTCGTGCTAGGTATTCACGCAAATACAACAAACACAATCTATTCGTCTTGGCTTTCAACAAATAAACAATAAACATGCGTTTCACCCGAAAGCTTATTTCGCACTAAGAAGATAAGCGACGACAAGTACCATAACTCTCGACGATCCATCTCAGCCGGGACTGTTCGATTGTATCCGAGGCTTCACGACCAAGACCATCAGTATTAAATACTTTTATATTATATTATTATACTTTTTATGCTTTAAAGTTATACGGAGTTAATTTTACATTTTGTGTTTGGAAAAAGTTGGAAAATTGAGATTTTATTTTAGTTAGAGGGTGGTAGAGGGCTGATAAAATCATTTTAAAATAATAAGAAAAAAACAAAAGATTTATACACGGTAAAAGACAAACTTTGAGCGGTATTGTGTTCCTAATTTATTTATTTATTTTTCAAGGTCACTTAAGGGCTGGTAGAGGGCTGAAGACATTTTTTCAAAATAAAACAAAAAATCACAAGTATTTTTTACACATATACGCATCTTTTTACGGGTATTGCGTTCCTGTTTGATTCGTTTTTTTTCTGAAGTCCAGTTTCGGCCCACCCTAATATATATATATATATATATATATATATATATATATATATATATATATATATATATATATATATCCTTCCCATATCAGTTGGTCGAACGTTATATTGAAAAGAAAATTAAATTTTAAAGAACGAAAACAAAAGTCCAGCATAAACTCTAAAAGTTTTATTGCATCGACCAACATTGTTGAATTTCCATAATTATAGAAAATATTTTTTAAATATATGAAAACAATTAGTTAAATAGAATAAGAAGAAATAAAAAAAATTAATAGAATTTGTAATATTAACAAAAAAAAAAATGTGAAAGTGTACCACTGAGCGACATCCCCTTTATTTTATTTTCATCCAAAATTCCTCGTCGCATAGTTTTTATCTAGTTTCTGTTCTGACAAAATTCTAGTGTAAATCATTCCTATTAATCCTACCAATAAATCTAAAATTCTAGTGTAAATCAAATTCTAGTGTAATACAACTTATTCTTAAAAAATAAAATAAATAATTTGTTAATCAATAAAAAACCATAAGGGTAATGTTTTTAATAAATATTAATCAAAATGCCATATTAATTAAAATCGGAACTCATAAAAGCATCTAGAGTAAGATTTGTGTATGGTAATCGACATAGACTGCAAATTCCATAGGTGGGCCAACTGATATGGGCAGAGGCTCGTACTGTCCTCATTACTGCTCAGTCTAGATTCAGGGCAGATAATGAGCTTAGTCTTGAAATATATTCACGAAGGATTATTTATAAATGGCTAACTACTGAACAACATTAGATACGTAGACGATCTGATAGCCTGAACCGATAGTTACTTATCACGAGAGTAGCAGAACAGTAGTAGACTCGGCATTTTAACAGCAAAAAACAAAATGCATGTTTATAAATAAAATAAGACAATAACAAGATAAACATTAATTAATAAGTAACCGATGAGATGAACCACTAACTATACAAATTTAAATGACCAATGGGAAAATTCGAGTGAAATAGCGATCAATATTGAGGAGGCTAGAGCAGGACTGAGACAGGTGTGTAAAGGAGTAGTGAAGCGCAATACATGATGTATCCTATTGGCATCACTTAGCCTCTTCTACTCAATTCCTATCTTCACCTCCAAGCTGGTACACACCGGTAACCTGAGCAACCCCACTGGAGACTGGGTAACCAACCCCAATGGATGGTGGGGTCAGGGCAGACGAAGAAAGGAGCCTTGGTCCTCCGATGAAAAGGGGGTTGAGCGAAGGGTTAACAACCCTTCCTTGTAGAACTCAATTGTTGCGAATACAATGGCTAATGAAACAAACGGACGGATCTCACAACGACGAACTCAGCACAGAAAAATGGACATGATTATGGATTTAAAATTTGGAACCTGGAACGTGCGAACCTTCTTAAAGGCAGGAGCTATGATAAGTATGGCAGAAGAACTTGAAACATACGGAGTTGAAATATTGGCACTGCATGAATTCAGATGGAAGAGCCAGGGAGAAATTCATAAGAATAAATTCTCACTATACTACTCCGGAAATGAAATGAGACAAGGTGAAAGAGGAGTAGGGTTTATGGTAACCAAAAAACTGCGAAATAAAGATCTATAAATAATTACAAATCTATATAAAGATCTATAAATAATTACAAATCTATACTGGCATCAAGTGGCAAGAATAAATGTTGAACAAGAACTGTCGGATGAAATAAATATAAAAAGAGGAGTGAGACAAGGCTGTATATTGTCGCCTTTACTTTTTAACTTATATTCGGAGGAAATATTTAAGGAAGCCTTAATGGAGACAACCGAAGGTATTATTGTGAATGGAGTAACCGTCAACAATATTAGATATGCCGACGATACCTTAGTCCTTGCCAATTGCGGAGAAGACCTTCAAAATCTAATGAACAAAATAAAACAGACTTGTAATCAGTATGGATTAAAACTCAACGTTAAGAAAACTAAATATATGATAGTTAGCAAACAAAATTATATACATGATGACGGTATAAAAGTCGGAGATGCCACACTGGACAGAGTAGAGAAACTCGTGTATCTCGGCAGTAATATCAATGAGAGCTGGGATCCAACCGCAGAAATTAAAAGCCGAATAGAACAAGCCCGAGCTGCCTTTGTAAAAATGAGAAACGTACTTTGCAGTCACGATCTTAGCATTGACCTTAGAGTTCGTATGATATCTTGCTACATCTTTCCTGTCCTGCTGTATGGAGTAGAAGCGTGGACCCTAACTGAGGCTATGCTTAAACGCTTGACAGCCTTTGAGATGTGGGTATACAGACGACTACTGAAAATAAGCTGGGTCGACAGAGTTAGAAATGAGGAGGTCCTTAGACGGCTGAACCAAACAACACAACTGGTCAATATAATAAAGAAACGCAAGCTGGAATACTTCGGTCATATTATGAGACACCCTGAAAAATATGATCTTTTACATCTGATCATTCAGGGAAAGATCCAAGGTAATCGTGGTCCTGGTAGAAGAAGAACATCATGGCTGAAAAATCTAAGGCAATGGTATGGAAAATCAACTACATCGTTATTTAGAGCTGCTGTCAATAAAGTCACGATAGCGAATATGGTAGCCAACATGATATCCAACGATCGATAACGGTCATGGAACTAGAAGAAGAAAAAAACTGCGGAAAGCCATTATCGCATTTACACCAATATCAGATAGAATTTGCACCATAAGATTTAAAGGTAAATTTCATAACGTGACAATGGTTAATGTATATGCACCGACGGAAGAGGCTGATGAAGAAGACGTTGAAAGATTCTACGGAGAACTACAGGATGTATGTGATAAAATTCAAAGACACGATGCTGTTATAACGTTAGGCGATTTTAATGCTAAACTGGACAAAGAAGAAACGTTTGCAAATATATTTGGGAAACACAGTTTGCACACTGAAACCAGTCAAAATGGACTCAGGGTGGCACAGTTCGCAGCAGCAAATAATTACGTAGTTGTCAGTACTAACTTCCAGAGAAAAGATATCCATAAAGGAACATGGAAAATACCAGGAACTAACGAAGCCAATCAAATTGACCATATACTCATCTCAAAAAGATGGGCAACAGACATAACTAATGTCAGAACGTATCGCGGGGCGAACTCTGACTCAGATCACTATCTTGTAGGGGCAAAATTACGGCAGAAAATAGCGACAGTAGCAAAAGGGAAAAATATTCAAATCAAAAAATGGAATGTCGAAGGATTCAAAAGCGCAACAAAGAGACAAGATTACAGAAATGCTCTCCAAATAAAACTCAACCGAACTAGAGAGGAAGATACTGCAGAGGAGGAATGGAGACAATTAAAAACAATTATAACGGAGTCAGCAGAGGAAACTGTCGGAAAAGCCAAAAGGCAAAGAAATGCGGAATGGTATGATGATGAATGCAGAACTGCAGTAGAGGAAAAAAGGCAAGCTAGGCTTAACCAACTTCAAAGAAACACAAGAAATAGCAGTGAGATTTATAACGAAAAAAGAATACAAGCGACTAGAATATGCAGAAGAAAGAAAAGAGAGGCTATGAAAAAACAAGTACAAGAAATCGTAAAGCATAACAACAGACGCGAAAGCAGAAAATTCTATAAATGCATAAAAGAAAGCACACAGTCATTTAGACCAAAACTAACGATATGCAAAGACAAGGACGGAGAACTACTAACAGAGAAGCAAAAAATTATAATGAGATGGAAACAATATTTCGAATAAAATCTAAATGCAGACAACGAAAATTATCAGAACGAGACAATATATTATACGGCGGAGCTGCACATCGAAAATCCGAGTTATGAAGAAGTAGTTCAGATAATAAATAAACTAAAAAACAATAAAGCACCAGGAACGGACGGAATTTTGGCAGAATTATTAAAGCATGGAGGATCCGAACTCTGGGAAAGAATCCATTACCTAATAACATTAATATGGACGAAGGAGCAAATGCCAGAGGAATGGACAGTTGGCCTCATACAGCTAATATATAAAAAAGGAGATAAGAGGGAATGCCAGAATTATAGGGCAATTACATTGCTAAATGTAATATACAAAATTCTTTCTGGTATAATCTACAATAGATTATTAGAATACTCCGAAAATATAATTGGTGATTATCAAAATGGATTCAGACCAAATAGAGCCACTACAGATAACATATTCATACTAAGAACGATACAAGAAAAAGCTTATGAATACGACATAGACCTATATAATATGTATATAGACTTTAAACAAGCTTTTGATAGTGTGAAAAGAGACAGAATGCTGGAAGACCTTTGTAATCTAGGTATACCTAATAAATACATCAGCCTCATAAAAATGACGTTGCAGGGTTCAAAAGCCGCAGTCAGAGTAGATGGAGAACTGACTCCCCTGTTTAACATCAACATGGGAGTAAGACAGGGAGATGCCCTATCAACCATGCTATTCAACCTAGTTCTTGAGGCAGTCATCAGAAAAACCAATATAACCGGCCATATAAACACCAAATCAGTACAAATTACTGCATATGCAGACGATGTAGCCATCATTAGTAGGAATAAGCCACGACTAATGGAAGTGTTCAAACAAATTGATCCTGAAGCAAGAAAAAGAGGTCTCAAAATAAACGAAGCAAAAACGAAGTATATGACAGTCAAAAGAATAACTGACAATGAAAATAATATCACAATAGACAACTATACTATCGAACGAGTGGATGCCTTTACATATCTCGGCACAGAAATCAATCAGAAGAACTCCGTAAGTAGCGAAATTAATGCACGTATTTCCAGCGGGAATCGTACATACTATGCTAATAAAAGATTGATGACATAGAAATTATTAGACAAAAGAACCAAAATGACTATCTACAGAACACTGATTAGACCCGTAGTAACCTATGGATGTGAAACTGGGTAATGACGAAAAAAGATGAAGCCCAACTCAGGACATTCGAGAGAAAAATACTGAGGAAAGTATATGGCCCGGTACAAGAGGAAGATGGCACATGGAGAATCAGGAGAAACGACGAGGTTAATGAGTTAAATGAAGGTTATGACATTGTAAGATTTGTGAAAAGTCAAAGACTGTCATGGCTGGGACATGTGCAGAGACAAAACGATGCAAAAACAACAAAGAAAATGTTACAATGGAAGCCCATAGGAAGGCGAAAAAAAGGAAGGCCCAGAACGAGATGGTTGGATGACGTGGAAGACGACCTGAAAACAATGAACATAAGACAATGGAGAAGAAGGGCACAAGAGAGATCTGAATGGAAGGACATAGCCAGACAGGCAAAGACCTATCCAGGGTTATGATGCCAAAAGAAGAAGAAGAAGAGCAGGACTCAAAAAAATGAAAACAATCTTTCGAAATCGTGTGATAAAAATGAAAATGAAAATTCGTTTATTAAGGTGCTACGGAGTATGTCTTTTTTTAACTATCAGTGCCGGTCCTAAGCCCAGATAAAGGAGGAGGGTTTGCGTGAGGAAGGCCATCCGGCAGTAAAAACCTTGCTAAAACCACTGAAGGAAGGAATATAGAAAGCAGTTGAGAGGCTAGGGCGTTCGCCGTAAGCGACGCGCTGTTGCGGCCTCGCCTGACTCCTAGTAGCCTAAGGACTCCAAATGGATGCAAGTTAGTATATACGAGTAGTAGTTCGAACAGTCACGGCAGAAATGACGTAGGTATTATTTTGAACAACGAGTAGAAGGATTATGTTTTAAGGGTAACCAGAAGAAGTGGTAGAATAATAAGTGTCCAACTGAATAAAGGCAATACCAACGTGAACATCATATATGTACCTACCTCCCAAAGGTAGGCTGCGAAGAACAGGAAAAGGAAGAATGTTGGAGTGCTCTTGATTGTGAGATGCTCGAGATTCCTGTAGACGAATAGTGTTTTATTGAAGGTGATTTGAATAGACATATTGGTAGATAAAGAGCGGGAATAGAACGAGTTCACGGAAGTTTGGGGGTGAAAATTAGAAATGAGAAAGAAAATAGTGTTATTGACTTTGCAGTGACATGGGATTTGTCCCATGTCATTAATATGTCCTTTATGAAAACTGAAGACCAGTATGTTATCTATAGTAGCGGGGAAGGGAAACTCATATATATTTTGTGCTGTGTAGAAGTCAGCTAAAAGAGATAACCAACTATAAAGTGATAAAGGGTGAGTGTGTAGCTAGTCAATACCTACCGGTGATAGTGGATACGGAGATAAAGGTGAGGCGGAAAGGAAAGCAAGTAGGATACCAAAAATTAAAGTGATGGAAGTTAAAGGATAAGATTCGGCAAGGGTCTTTAAGAGTAGAGTACTGGAAA
This sequence comes from Diabrotica balteata, assembly GCA_918026665.1. Lineage (NCBI taxonomy): Eukaryota > Metazoa > Arthropoda > Insecta > Coleoptera > Chrysomelidae > Diabrotica > Diabrotica balteata. The sequence continues at coordinate 75,040,637 of OU898278.1, read as the reverse complement.
AGCTTGAGGAAAAGGAAACGATAAATGACTGGTGGAAAAGTTGGAAACATCAAAGTTGTGATGTGAGTGGGAGTGGAAGTGCTAGAAAAAACATCTGGTAAAGGACCCCCTAGAGAAAATGAAACTTGGTGGCGGGACGATGAAGTGCAACAGAAGGTTAGAGAAAACAAAGAAGCTACATAGAGGTATGACAGGTCAAAAGAGAGCAAGATACGGATATATTGCAAATGTATAAAATATATATATATAAATATATATATATATATATATATATATATATATATATATATATATATATATATATATATATATATATATATAAAGGTAGCAAAGAGGGCGCCGTAGTTACTGCTAAGGAGTGATCGTGTGCACAGCTGTATGAAGAGTTAGAAACGCTCGAGGGGATGAAAAGGTTATACAGTATTGCTAAAGCAATGGAGAAAGATATCAAAGGACTTGACGCACGTGCGGCAGATTAAGAGTGCGGGTGGAAGAGCATTAAGAACCGATGTTGAAATAAAGCAAAGACGGTATGAGTACTTTAAAAAAGTTGCTAAATAAAAAACACCAGAGGAGTGACAGAGGATACTGGATCTCAAATGCGTGCTGGATGGTATACCTATGGAGGTTTGGAAGGCTCTAGGAGAGGAAGGGATTGATATTTTGTCGCAAATGATGAGTAGGATATATGAGGAAGAGAGGATGCCCAATGCATGAAGAGAGAGTGTCATAGTATCATGGTATAAAGATAAAGGGGACATTCAGTACTTAAGGTGTATAGGGGGATACATTTAATCGCACACAATGAAAATTTGAGAGAGAACCGTAGATTAAGGAGAGAGACATCGATAGGAGAACAGTTTGAGTTTATGCCAGGGAGGAGGACAACGGATGCCTTGTTTGCTTTAAGACAGTTGGTAGAGAAATAGGACGAGAAGAAAAGAGAGCTACATTTGGTATTTACAGATCTTGAGAAGGCGTACGACACAGTCACAAATACTTGTGAAGGATATGCATGAGGGAGCGTACACCAAAGTAAAGACTTGTGTCGGGTTGACCGAAAGTTTTCCAATGACGATTGATATTTATCAAACCTCTTAACTGAGTCCCTACCTGTTTAATCTTGTTATGGATGTACTGACAGAGAAAGTAAGGGAGGGGTATCCTTGGCCAATGCTCTTTGGTGATCGTGTTAGTAGAGGATATCAAAAATATGTTAGAGGAGAAGAATGGTTAGGTATATAGAATTGCTTAGAGAAAACCTAGGACGAGTTTAAATACCTTGGCTCCTGCTTAACGGAAAATGAGACACTAGATCGAGAAAGTGTCCACAGGATACAGGTTCGTAGTTTAATTGGCAGCGAATGAGCGGGGTAATTTGTGATCGAAAAATTGGAGAAGGACTGCGTTGCTGTACGGTGGTGAAGTGTGGCCTGTAAAGAAGGTTCCGGAAAGGAAGATGGAGGTAGCTCAAATGAAAATGTTACGGTGGATATTGGGTAAAACTTGAAGGGACATAATCAGCAACGACTTCGTTAGGGAAAGAGCCGAGGTGCCTACAATCACAAAAAAGATAGAACAAAGACTACATTGGTTTGGGCATGTCAGATGGTCAAATGGTTTTATCCATTTTACAAAATTAAAATGTAAAAATGTCGAACTTACTGTTCGAGAGTTGCAACCGTTAGTACTGTTTTAGAGTCTCCGAAATAGTACAAGCTATATATTATTCGACGCACTTTAACAAGACGAAAACAAATATATACTTAAGGATTTTATGTAATTTCCGGTTAAAAAGGTGTAACCGGAAATGCCACAATATGGTCGCAAAAATAGTATGTATGATATATTAATCGACGTGTATTGAAAAGTCGAGCTCGAATATTTAGTTCCGATTTTAATTACATTGCCGGTTAAAAAGTTAAGACGGGAAGTTTGGCAAAAATCAAAATTGGTAAAATCGTGTATCAGTCGACGAGCGATGCAAAGTCAGACGAAGAATTTAAATATTAACTTCAGTTTCTACTTCCGGTCACGTTGGGTAAAAACTATCCATTTTTGTTTGTTATTTTTCACCTAAGATTTTTTGAACGTAAGTTCTCTAAAATAATAAAATCATTAGAAAAAATATAATCATTTACTCTATTTTATTTTAGATGAAGTTAACTGTATCTCTTTGCCTCGATGAAGACAAAGACACGTCTATGGCAGCTGCAGGTATGCTTGCTATCCTCACAGGAGTCAGCAAAAAGTGCTGCGAGAAAATCTTCGACTCAAAAAATTGGTTGGAGACATTACACTGTCTTTTAGCAAACCCAGTACTTAGTATGCAGTACAGAGGAGTCTGCGTAGCTTACAACATACTTTCAGCATCCAAAACAGTTGCCGAGAAGTTGGTTGAGACAGATGTTTTAGAAATTTTAATGGCTTTATCGAAGTTGCCACCGTATGATGGAAGAGAGAAGATTGTGGAGATTGCAGCACAAGCGTTACAGGAAGCCGAGAAATGGGGAGTTATCAAGAAACCTGGAGAGGAGGATGATGATGAGGAATAGATGGTTGACAGGGAAATACGTGCCAAATTAAAGGAAGCTGTGCTATATCTGCATGAGGTGTGTGGAATCCGAATTGTTTGACCTACATTTTATACTAGGTTACTCTGAGTCTGAACCTTCCATATAATATTTATACCTTACGCCAATCATAGTAAATTATTATTATGAAAAAAATTATCATAAATTTAGTTTGAGACAGACTTAGTTTTTAAGTGTTAATTTATTTTATACGTGGTCCTTATTCCGATGGAATAGTCACTTACATGCCATTTTTACATGCCTTCAAATATGTGTTTTTGGATTATTTTTCATCAGTCTGAAGTGTCGAGTTTCATTTGGCAGCATGTTTCTTTAAGCTTTTATTACTCTTTTTGTTTCATTTTTTTTATTTTTAATCATTTCATTACTAAAACATGCAACATCATCATTATTATTTTTCCATGTAATTTACCATTTATTATTTCCATTTACCGTTTATTATATTTATTTCCATTTTATAAACTTTTTCTTTGCCACAGTTTTTTCTGTTTTCCCATGCGTGGTACTCGATTGTCATTAAAATGTTGTTAAAATGAACCAATACAATTATAACATACTTAATATAATTTTTTCGACCGTATGTATTATCATAATATCTGAATCAGTTATTCCTTCGTGTCTTATACCTGGAATTCTCAGGTAGAGTTTTCTAACCGGTAACACCTGTGGAGGCCGACCGAGAAAAAGATGGAAGGATGATGTTGAAGCCGATTTATCTAGAATTGCGGTACAACAATGGGAAATAGAAGCGCAAGATCGTAGAGGATGGAGGGCGATATTGGATGCGGAGAAGACTCACCCCGAGTTGTAAAGCCAGTGAAGAAGAACACCTCTGTAATTTTTTTCGTGTTGCCTAGTTTAATTGCTTTGACCTCGTCTACTAGGTTAGGTTCTCTCTCCATAAATTATGTTCACTTCGTTGATATTTCTTATATGCCACACATCCTGCTCATTGTCTGCTCCTAATTGCTGATGTGGGCACTCGTATTTTGTTGTTCAACATATCGGAGACTAGTACTTGAAACTTACCAACAATTTAACTGAATTTCCATTATCGTTTTTTTGTTTTCTCTTTTATGGCTTGAATCAGTGGTCATATATCCGGTCATGTAATTTCTTACGGATAATTTTTAGCGTGTCCGTTATGTTACTAAGCAATGGGAGAATATAAATGAAAAAAATATAAGATTGTCGCAAACAAAACATATTATCAAATCTATTTGTAGTCCGGCAGTAGGGTACCTTCCTGAAAGGTCTTTACAGGGTACCCACCCATGGAAGGGTAGATAGTTGGAAACTATTCTATCTTATGTAATTTTTTTCGCTGAATACGAATAGGTAAGTCCCCCATCCCAGAAAGTGGTTTTATAAACAAAAATTTTTTTAAACAGTTTTTTATAAATAAATGTTTAAATCTCAATATTTTAATTTACAACTAGTGTCATCGTAAAGTATAGCTAAAAATACATTAAAAAATGCTATATATCTTAGGTATACACAGTTTTATAGTTTAAAAGTTATTACAATTTTTATGTAGAGAAATCGAAGCTTTAATCTAACTTTTAGTCCGCTAACTTTTTAGACGGGGCATTTTTCTCTAAAAAAATGCGCAAAGCAAGTTTAAACCCATTTTTACAGTTTACTATTGAACAAAAATTGAAGAAATTTTCTTTTTAATTGAGTTAACAAGCAATAAACAAATAGCTTTTTCCCTAGCAAAATCACAAGCACAAACCGGACGAATACGTATTGTCGACATTCGCCAGCATGGATCCAGCAGTTATTGAAATTTTAAAATAGCTACTATTTAGCATCTATAATGTGAACACGTACTCGCTTCGTTTGAACTTGTGATTCTTCAAGGGCGAAAAGCTATTTGTTTATTGCTTGTTATTGCTTGTTAACTCTGTTGCGTAACAACAATATTTAATATTTTTATTTCATTTTGTCACACTGTATATTAGTTTAAGATTTATAAAATTCTTTTGTACCATCTAATAATCTGTACGGCGCCAATAGCTTGCATTCAAATAACTTTCTAGACATAAGCTTCTAAAATCTTCAAAGAATCGAAACAATGAAAGGATTAGTAATTCCAAATTATCGGTTTGAGTCATTCGAAAACTCCCAACATTAAAGAAAATTGAAATATACCCTTCTCAGGTAGTTTTTACCAATGAACGGAGAGTAGAAGGTAATTTTAAATGTAAACATATCCTTTATATACGTCTTGGTCGGGGGGGGGGGCAATTTCTGAATTTTAAGAAACGATTGCGAGCGTGATTCGAGGCAGTGAGTTGAAATCAGTTCGGATCCAGCATTGGATGAGCGCTAGACTCCTGTTCGCGCTATTTGCACCTTAGAAGGTTTAACACATTCGGTATATTAATAAGTTTACTCAGTTCGTGTCAATATTGTTTCACCAGCAAGTTATCTCGTTTTTGGCACATAAATTCAAACTAAGGCCCATATTTATAGTCGATGCTTGAGGTCGACCTTGAATCAAATTTGTGTTCTATAAACCGTTCTCAAGCACGAAGTAGAGCTTGAGTACGCAGAAATGACAGCTCGTACTCAAGCATCGGATCGACCTGTCTTGAGCACGAAATCCTAACCTAACTTGTTTGTTTATATTTATGAAAATTTCCAATACGATATTTTTTTTGTTTTTTGAGATTAATATTGTTGTGATATTTGGACCCTGGAAAATATGGTTTCCCTGTCTGCAATGAGGCCTACAAACCAAATTAAATACATATTTTGCATAACAAGTGCTACAGCAGTACTTTGCAATATATGTTTACAGGAAAATAATGATAGTGATGATATTTTCTAGAAAATACTAATGTAGTAAATAGAAATGTTAATGATGTGGAAGGAGGTTTAATTTTTAGAAGAAGATTCATGTTCCTCCAAAATGTCTCTGATGTTACGAACTGCCGTTAAACATCCTCCACGTCCTCCACCAGGCACGAAAATCAACTCAGTTTTCCCATCCATAGAACTGCCTGCCCAAAACATACAAGAACCGCCTTCATGAGACAATTTCTCGTATACAAAATTGAGCAAATCGCTCTCCTGGCCTTCCATAGACTCGACGCCTCTTGTCGTTGCCATGTAGGCAGATCCTACTTTCATCGGAGAATAATACCTGACTCCATTGATAGTCGTCCCAATCCAGATGTTCGCAAGCAAATTCTAATCGCCTTTGCTTCTGGGCTGCAGTTAGCTTGTGATCCGTAGCTGCCTTTTTGGTATTAGGTTGGCTGCCTTAAGTCTCCTTCTAACTGTCCAAATGCTGGTCACCACACCTCGGACCTCTCTAAGCTCTTCTTTGAGTTTAGCACCACTCAAATATCGATTTCTCAGGATTTCGATACAAGAAATCGATCATCTCTCTCCGTTGTTATTCGTTTACGGCCTCCTCCTTGTCGATGAATATACTCAAAGTATCTTGGTACAGACGATATACTCGGGACACAGCAGATTGGCTTAAATTTAGTCGATTTGCTACGGCCCTCTGGCTCAGCCTTTCCTCAATAATGCTACTGCTTGAGTTGCGTTGACGGACGTGGTATCCATTTGTAATGCAGTTGCGAACTTAAGTGACTGATGTATTAGTGGGTTGCTATGGAAATTAATGTGTACGATGTTAAACGAACGCGTTAAGTCGGTGCGTGTCGATTTCAATGAGTCAAATTCTGACCCCTCTCTACGTGTTGCATTATTTATTTGTAATGCGTCATCCAATTCACCAAAAAACAAATTTTTTTTAAAACTCAATAATGAGGTTAATGATTGTACACTAAATATTTTTAAATTTACTTTTTTTAGATTGAAACAGGAGACGTACTTTGACAAAAATTTGAGTCGATTATTTTGCACTCAAGTGTAGATTGAAAAACATCAGTAAATAAAATATGTAAATAAACATATTGTGGCTTATTCCTACATTTTCTTTAAAACTGCAGAGTACCCAACAAAGGAAAAAGATCTTCTAGCGCCTGAAAATAAACAATTAATTATAGACCAATTCCAGTAACAAGTCAAACATGATAAAATCTATAATTACCCTTTTTATAGTCTATTAACTTCAATGAAGCTAATTCAGCTTCTTCAGTAGCTTTCTACCTCTCCTTCTCAACTGCTTCTCTTAAGGCTTTTGCCCTCAGCATATCTTCTTCTAAAATCTTCATTTTCATCCTATGAATCTGGTCTTGCTGCCTGATGGTATAATCAGGCAGCAAGATGTTGTTGACCTCAGGCTGGCAGTTATAATTTATTGTTATTAACTCCCAAGCCATCTTTTTCTCCATTGCCGAAGCACTGTTTGTCCTTTTGTTCTCTACCACACCGTTTTCTGTTACCAGCTGGATTAGAGGAACTTTTTCCTTTGTTGAGTAAGGTGCATATTTACTGCTATTTCCACTCATCTAAAATTTACATAACCAATTTATTTAGCGTACGGCCTACACATACAATATAATTATAATGATTGTAACGCATTACACACATATAAATATATCCAAAAACAAATATACATCTAAGCATATATTTTGAACATCTAAAATTATGCCTCATACACAGTAACAAAATGGAAATTAATTCTGTAGAATAAATATTTTTTATAATATATTACATACCTTAAAATAGTTAATATCCAATATTAATTTCAAACACAAAATATTAATATCAAACACAAAATTTCAGTAAGTAGCATAAACTAATTTTGGCACTAAAAGTTTAGTCACAATGAGGAGAAAATTGACACAATCTTCTTTTTTTGGATGTTTATTCGTAATTTACTTTTACTGTACTTTTCGTGCTTGAGATCAACCTTGTAAGAGAATACAACAAATACTTGAGCATGACTTTGTCGTAAGTTCGACTTGGCGGAGTATGTGCTCTAGCACGAGCTTGAGTACCGACTATAAATACGGGCACTAATCTCATAAATCAGCTATCGTAAGTAAGTTATCGGCGTTCAAAATACGTTGTGCTAATTGTTTAAATATACTTGTTAAAACGTTCTTTGCGAAACTTTCATTTGTCCCAGTTTTCTGGGTGGTCCGTCAAAGAAGTATACAAAGTGAACCTATTTCCCTAAGGAAAAAACTTGTTCCCCAAGGGAAAAAACCGGCGACCTATGACTGGTGCGCGAAACAAAGGCATCAGGATATGGTGTAAGGACAAACATACCTGCATCTTTGCTCAAACTCAATGTAAAATAAAGTTTCTTCCATTTTTTTTGAATAGCAAATCGTAGATGTGTGCTCAAACTTTCTATTTATGTGCAGCTTTTAGAGAAAAATGCAACATGTAAAAAGTTATGAGGACTACTAAAAGTTGACTCTCCATTTAATAATTTTAATAACTTTTAAATTATAAACTTTTTACATATAAAAGCATTTTAAATGTATTTTTACTCATACTTTACGATGAGACTTTAGTTGTAAATTAAAATATTCAAATTTGAAAATTTATTTATAAAAAAAAATTATTTATAAAAAAATGGTACCTTTTTGAGATGGGGGACCTACATATTCGTATTCAGCGAAAAATTTTTACATAAGATAGAATAGTTTTCAAGTATACACCTTTCCATGCATACAGAAAGGAACCCTGCTGCCGGACTCTTACCACAAAATGATTTTTATGGGCATGATTTTAAATATGAAACGATTTTGAATCTTTAACGATTCAATATCATGTATTTGTACTTCTTGCTACATCAGAGGCAGTACTTATTATATAATTCTACTTAAGTTTTTATATACGAAAAATCTATTTATTGTTAATATTAGGGTTTACTCTAGTGCCTTGTTTTTGAGAATAAAGTTTTTAAAAGTGATAGTATTTATTGTTCTAATCCTTTGTTGATTTGTGAATAATAATGAAAAGATCCGAAAAGGCAATAATAAAGTGCTACAATTAGCAAATCATTTTTTTAAATCGATTATTATTATATGATTATGATTTTTTTTTCAAAATATCACCGGCGCTTTGTTTATAAACAATAAAAAAATAAAATGATCCATTTTGAAAGATTAAGGGTTTAAGTTTAGACAAAAAATAATTAAAGAATTATTCCTTTAAAAATGAGCCTGTCATGATGTGCCAAAGATAGACAGTTTAAAAACTATTTATTTTACTATTTGTATTTTGTATTTTACTATTTCAAAAACTGAATTGAAAAAACTGAAATTCTAAAGAGGCAGTAGTACAAGAACATTTAGGATGACATCGAAAATTCATGAAATGTCTAGTGAAGTTTGGAACATCAGAAAATATATATGAACAGAGGTTTTTGACAGTTAAGTAGTAGTAGTCACAGAACGGTAATAGTATTTTAAGTTTTGAAGTTTATAGTTGTCAGTCTGTTAGTTAAACCACAGAATAATAAAACAATCAGAATGCCCACTCTGGTTGTCAAGATAAGTACGCACGTCTCGGTCGCATAGACGGAGTCAGCCATGTTTTAAATGGAACCAGTGCTGTTCGGTGAAATTTTATCTGGTGCGCATAGAAGAATTAACCCAGTTTAATTGATTTACGGCATCCATAGACATAATATGCAATATCTTATGTCATACTTTTGCCGTATCTTGTCACAAATTTCTCAATCCGAGTCTGTGTTTCCTTTTCAAATATGGCGATCACGTTCTGACACACTTCAAATGCGGCATCTGAGACTGGGTATTCTAGTGGTTAAAGTATTGTAAACAAGTTGGTGTTGAATAAAGTTATTTTCAAGAAGAGTAACATTAGTGATTAAGAAGATATTACGAAATATCTTAATCGATATATTATCGAAAAAGAAACACATGTATTTACTCGTTCTTGTTTTATATAAATTAAAAATTGCAGAATTCATAACATAATATAATGAAAATGTACTTTTCTAAAGCTTTCTCTCTTTATATTTGAAGCATACAACATATACATTATAAAACATGCTAACACTGCCAAATCGAAATATTTTTTTCATGTTAACAATCCAAATCTTGTATACCTCTTCACTTAATAAGGTAAGAAGTAAAACAGCAACCTTTCGTGCTGCATCTATTATATTCGCTGTAAACAATTGGTCTAGACGTTCGTCAAACACTTCAAAATCGTCGCCTTGCTTGAATACTGCTAATTCCGAAGTGTTCCCAGTATTAACTACTATAACAGTTGTTTGAAACGGCAAAACCACGTTTTCTAAATTACTGTCGTTCAGCGACATGACTTGCAAATTCTAAATTCAACTTTCCGTAAAAGAATACAATATTTTGTATTTTACCCAAACTTCCATAATTTTTCTCGTCTCCAAATAATTGTAATATCATCGAAATAATACTCTAATAATTATAGTAAACACTTTTATTACTCATAAAATACCCGCTAAAAGGGTAAACACATGTTTATCGTTTTACAGCAGAGTATATACCCCCCTAGTAAGGTAAGTCCCATAGAAAGTTTTGGGAGAGAATTTCTAGCGCCAAAACCCATTTCAATTGGCGGAAAATTCAAAACGTAATAATCTGAATTTTAAGCGCCAAAATTAAAAAAGTATACTTTTAATGGAAAATAAATATAGTCATAAAATAAGAAAAACAATATATGCCAAAAAATATATTCTGTCTGTCCAAAAATATAGTATACACTTACAGATTTTTATATATAGATATATAACATGAGTGAGAGTGTCAACAGATTTTGAATACTCTGGCCAGTTAGCTTTATTTACGCACCAATACCTTTTGTGAGAGACAGTTTCATTAAAATTGTTAGAAATTATTATAGGATAATGATTGATATCAAAGAGATCATCAGCTGTTTGCCAGGTTAAAAAAGGTGCAGATTTAGTAGTATAGATTCACTAATACTAAGATCTATAGCAGAGAAGGATTTAGAGAAAATATTAAAATATAACATATTAATCCGTGGAGCAGCCTTGACAATATCTTTATAATAATATTGTTGGTAAACAGGTAAATTTTCATTGTATACCGGGTGTACGAATCAAACTGTGTTTTTTTCTTAACATTTGCATCACCCTGTAGAATATTCTAGCATTTGTAGAATACTGAAATTAAATCGTAACTATAGTTTAATGCTTTTTTAACATTTTGTTTTTTGATTGGTTCGCTTATGTTGGATAATACAAAAGTTAGGTGCTTTAATAACTAGACATGTTTTTTTATCAATTTTTATCTCCGCGGAAGAGAAAAAAATAATCTTTTTGAAAAAAAGTCGTTTGTTACAGTACAATCCAATGAATTAAATCTTCGAAGAAAATGAGATCATAAAAAGCATCAAGCAGAGAAAGCTAGAGTATTTCGGACATGTAATGAGAGGTCCCAAATATAGGTTGCTTCAAAATATGCAAGGAAAAATAGCAGGCAAACGCAGTCCAGAACGAAGAAGAACCTCATGGTTGAATAAATTGCGAGATTGGTATGGTGTTGATACAAGCATGCTATTTAGGGTGGCAGTGAATAAAATTAAGATAGCTATGATGGTAACCAATGTTCTGAAAGGACATGGTACCTGAAGAAGAAAAAGAAGAAAATTCAAATTAACAATATTGTGGAAATCAAAGTCAAATTGAAAAAAAAAATGGGTATCAATAATGTGTGTTGCCGCTTCAAGCCCTTCTTGGAGCCGGTTTGGCAACTCATTCATAATATCCTGGATATCAGATTGGGGATATTGTGCCACTCCTCTGTCTTCAGCTCTTAAAGGATGCAGGCTGGTATTCTTGCTCTTACCCGTCTTTTGAGGTTGCCCCAGATATGCTCAATTGGGTTAAGATCGGGACTGTGTGCTGGCCATGGTAGAACTTGAATCCCGACCTCATTAAGGTACTCGCGGGTAGATCTTGCTGTATGGCAACGTGCATTGTCATGCATTAGTCTGAAGTTATCACCAATGAATGGTGCAAAAGGCATGACATGGTCTTGGAGAAGTTCGTGCACGTATACTTGAGCATTTACACGGCCTCTACCGAACACAACAAGATCAGTACGCGCTTTGTAAGAAATACCTCCCCAAATCATTATTGACCCTCCTCGGTAAGCCACTGTTTCGGTTATAGCGCATGCACCAACTTTCATTTTGACGCCTATAGACACGTTGGCCTCCATCTGGAGCTTTTAGGGTTATTCTGTTCTCATCTGAGAAAAGTATATTCTTCCATTCCGCCATAGTCCAGTTAGCATATTCTCGAGCAAAATGAAGTCTAGCCCTACGGTGTTGTGGGAGCAGTTGTGCAGCGCGAGCTGGACGAAAAGCCCTCAAGTTTATTTCTGACAGTCTTCTTCGAATCGTTTGTCTACTCACACTAACGTTTCTCACCTCAAGAAGAGACCTACGAGCTTCAGGAGCGATGCAAAAACGGTTTCTCAATACTTTAGTGACAATGAAGCGGTCATCTCGAACTGAAGTGCATCGTTTTCGGCGTTAACCTTTCCTGCGGTTGTACGATCCTGTCTCCCGAAATCGTCTGATGGCGTCTTGTACAGTAGTTATGGGTACATCGAATATACCAGCGATATGACGTTTACTGTAACCAGCATGAACTAAAGCCACTGCGCTAGCAGCATCAGTTGGAACGAGTGGCATTTTTAAAATCACAAACAATAAATAAGCATGCAAAAATTGCAGTGCTCAAAAATGGCAACTGTTTGGATTTAAATGATTTTGTTACAGTTAATAATACATGTGCTTTTGATAGCATTTTCAAAAACATTTAACAGGATCATATGACTTTAACGAAATTGACACTCAAGTAAGTTTACAAATTTTAATTTTTGAATTTTAAACTTTTAAATTAGTTAATGTGCAATTTAAATAGGTATAGTCTAACTGCACTTAAAAAATTTAAATTCCAAAATCTATAATCAAATTATTAAAAGGCCAGTTTGCACTAGTTGTCTATTTCGGAGCACACATAATGAAATAAAACTAAAGTGCTTAATTTATTTCATTTAGTTTTATTTATTTTTATTTAATTTTACTTATTTTATTTATTTTAATTAAGTTCATTTAATTTTATGTAATATAAATTAATTTGATTTAGTTTTATATAATTTTATCTAATTTTATCTAATTTTATCTAATTTTATCTAACTTTATCTAATTGTATCTAATTTTATCTCATTTTATTAGATAGAGGAGAATAGAACTACCATGGACAGAAGGCAAACTGAGTCTTTAGATCAGATATTCCCATGTGCTTGAAAAGAAAGATCTTTGACCAACGTATATTCCAGTTCTAACGTATGGATCAGAAACATTGACCCTTACCAGTAAAGTATTCATTAAGATACAAGTGGCACAGAGATCAATGAAGAGGTCAATGTTGAATGTATGACTTAGAGACAGAGTTTCAAACCAAATAGTTAGGAGAAAAACTGGTGTTACCGACGCAGTTAAAAGTATTACAACGATGAAATGGAACTGGGCAGGACATTTTTCCAGAGTCAGATATCGAAAATTGACCTAGACACGATGCTTATTGTAATCGAGGACGTCCTCCAACAAGGTGGTCAGACGACATCAAATGCATTCAACACAACTGGATTTAGGGTGCTCAAGATCAGATGCAATGTAATTATTTATGGGAGGCCTATGTTCAACAGCCGACTCAAAACAGTTAATGATGATGAATTTTGTGCAATTTGACTTAGTTTTATTATTTTTTTTAAATTTCATTTAATTTTATTACATTGTATTTAATTGCACTTAATTCTATTTAACCTTATTTAATTATATTTAATGTTATTTAATTTTTATTTAATTTAGTTAATTTTAGTTTGTTTTATTTAATTTTATATAATTTTATTTATTAATTTTTTCAATTTTATTTTATTTTATTTTATTTTATTTTTAAATTGTATTTAGATCTTCTTATAGTGCCGTCTCCTACGGAGGTTGGCAATCATAATGATATTTTTATTTATTTAGTTGTGTGCGCTTAATTATAAACAGTGGGTCATACCGCCGTGGAGGCTGTCGTCGCCAGGATACCCGTTCTAAGTATACCTTAAATGAAGGGTAATATTTTTAAGGGAGGTTCTCCACCTTTTACTAAAACTATAATTATGTCAATTAGTTTCTTCACGTAATCTAATTTTTTTTGTCGCCGCTTCTCTCTAGCTTTTTGTTCAGTCTCTTTTTTCTTTTGGATTTAAAGATCTGGATTTATTTACGTTTTAACTTTCTGTTCTAAATTCATGGAAACTTGTATTTTGACGCATTTTAAATCGTTCTGTAGATCTATTCCATGATGAAAATCTACTAGTAATAAACGCAGTTTCTATCAATCCAGGATTATTACTGTCGTTCATGTCAAAACATCTGCACAAAAAAAAAACAAAAAACTGCATCTTTTATTGAACTGTATTCCAACTACTTGAATTTGGAATACCAAGTAAGTAAAAATGGCCGACTTTGATTTTTGTTACCGTTGCCTGTTATTTTTAGTGTTTGGTGGACCTCTTACTATTCTAGAAGATCTTTCTAATCTTTCTATTCTTTCTATTCTTTGTAGTTCTAGGCAAGGACAATATATGGTTTCCTATCATATTTTAGGATGTTTATTATCCTTTTTTAACTTACAATGGGTGTTTTTTTAGGGGTATAGAATTTTGAAATAGAATAAAATAAAGACGATTTTTTAAATTGACATGAAATTAATTGACTTTATTCAAAAGATAATTTTTTGGCATTATAATTTAAATATGAATTCTGGCATATGACTGCCACGGCTGGTTCAATTTTCGATGACTTGCAAGATCTTTCTGCAAAATCTTCCATAAAGTGGATAGCAACAACTTCTTCTGTAGGTACGTACTTTACGACGTCTTTGTGAATGCGTATTGTCATTAAGAGTAAACATGGTTCCATAGATAATCGAATTAATTGCTCTGATGGACGATTATATTGACCATAAAATAGACGTACTACGTGATGCTTATTTTAAATAGAACTGTGATTTTCAAAATAAATTTGCACAATCTGGAAGAGTTGTTCAGACGTTAGTCAATTCATACTGGGATGCGAAACCAAACTAAACATAAATCACTTGACAGCTGTCAAAATGATTAAAAAAGTATTGCCAACTTACATTTCTATACCTCTAAAAAACACCCTTTATATTATAAATATTCGAGATGACACGAGTTGTAGTAAGTTAATTTCAGTAATCAAGTGATAAAATATATTAAAAAATTATAAAAAAAAATAAATAAAAAAAAAACAATCAAAACGATGAAACCATAACGAATGGAACCCTATATAGAATATGATTACTTTTGATTAATTTGTTTTTATTTCAAATAAATATTATTCACTTTAAAAAAATAAAAAAAATATTAATAAAAGTCCTGGTAAATGCATTGAGCTTTTTTAACTTTTAGGCTATGTCAAAACTTCTTAATCTATCACCCTCAATATTTTCTTCGAGAAATATTTTGTATCCCCGACTTTAATTTTAAAATACCATCTGTGACCCGTATTAGATTAGATTACAAAAGTTTTACTTTTTAGTTTAATATTTCGTTTATTTAATATTACTCAAAATGTTCACTGATTAGTTGTTTCTAGAAGTGAACAACCCACGGCAACCACGGAACTCGCTTGGCCACGCCTATATGTGGTACCTACGAAGGTACCGGGAAGCTTATGGAACAATTATTTCATTTAAATATTTTTATCAAATAAGTATATACATTTTTTAATTAAGTGATACAATGTTTTAGACATTTTTATAAAAATAAAATTATGAAATAAACTTTTCAAAAATTTCCTTATAACTTCCAAAATAATGTTTTCTAGGAATTTCGTACTTTTTAATAGATTCTGTATCTAATCTACTTAGTAAGTTTAAATTTCTCAAAAGTCTGTTTTTGATAACAGTAATTCTAACTGCCCAGATGAATTTGTTGAGAATCAGATATCTTCGAAACCAAGGCTCTACGTTGCATGGAATTTGGTGGTCGTGAGCTGTTATTTCATGAGCTCGACGTTCAGTTCTTTTCTTAAGCAATAATCCACTTAAAGTAGTTGGTGCATCATGCTGAAAATGTGTCATTGATATATCAGAAAAAGGCAGATTCTACGTACCAGAGTTACAGCTAATATGACACACAGAGGTAGGTAGCTATAATCAGTGTCTTCTAGTAAGAATGTTGTTTCCAAGTGAGTTTCACCTGTTTTAACTTGGGTGTACCGGACTTTCCATATTTTTCGTTATTTTGTTTTCAAAAGCTGTAGCGAGATTACTATTAATTTCTTTTCCTTTTGTTTGTTACTATATACAGTCCCAGTGCTAGGGTATACGGTACCCGCCTGCAAAACTAGCATAGGCGCCCTTCGTTTTTTTTTTAATTTAATTGTTTTGTAATTTAATTTATTTAATCTTTCTTAGCAATCGTTTTATGTTAATTGAATGCAAAACTAGATAATGTTCTCTGCATGGTAAGCGGAAAAACTATTCTGTATTACTAAACACATATAATACTAAATTAACAAAGCTCCTGGTAAACTAAATTTCATATACAATGTTTATTTTACTACAAATCATTCATTTACGCTCCTAACTGCTGACACAAAACCTTTAAACGACTTCAAAGAAATTTGAAGGAAACAAACAAAGCATTTCGAATAAGTGCAAAGTTGTTTGCTTTTTGAAACATAATATATTTACCAATAAATTCTAGTACTACACGGTAGGAATTCTATGCGTTGTTTATAACTAACACAGATTACTATGTTACTATTTTGTATAACACTAGCTGAAAAAAACTCAATTTGACGTCCCCAGACAGGAGCGCCTGCGTTACAGGCCCGTTAACACCGGCCCTGGCTATATAAACGCATTTTTTTGTGCTACCTGCTTCATGCGGGACTATATTAGCTGCAGCTTTAAACAGTGATCGTAATCAGAGTATGGTACGCTATCAAGAATGATGAAATATATTATAATAGCTTAGCTTTGCGGGGTCAAAAACCATTATTGTTATTAAATATACATTATATATATATATATATATATATATATATATATATATATATATATATATATATATATCTATATATATATATATATATATATATATATATATATATATCTATATATATATATATATATATATATATCTATATATATCTATATATATATATATATATATATATATATATATATATCTATATATATATATATATATATATATATATATATATATCTATATATATATATATATATATATATATATATATATATATATATATATATATATATATATAGGCAGTCAAGAAGCTCAAGAGATGGACAAACCTCACAGAAAAGTTAGCAACAGCCGAAGCTAGAAGAACTTTCCTCCTAGAGTGTAGGAGAACTAAGAAAATTCCACGATTCATCCTTGACACCACTTCCAACATACTCTCTTCTACATCATATATCTTTTTTATACATATTTTTTTTTATATCTTAATGTAGTTAACTTTAATAATGCTACCAAAAGTTAAGATGAAGTTTAAATAAAAAATTTTTTTTTGCTTAGTTGGAAGTGAATCAATGATTTTCTTAGTTCTGCTTCACTAGTTAATATTATATTAAATATTATATGCTTATTACACCACGTGTTCTGTTGCTTTGCTAATTTTTACTAAGTCTCTTAATGTTGTTAGTTATTTAATTGTTTATACAATATCACCATTCGATGTCCATTTATTTGAGTTTTTGTACTGACTTTTTAATACCATTGACAACTACATATCTTTTTTAAGGTAACTATTTAACATCTTCTTCATGAATGTGTGGTACTCTAATGTAAATAAATTTTTAGATGAACTGATGATGCTATCAGAATTCGATAGCGAAACGTCTTCAAAATAGATGAAGTAGTATCAACTTTGTCTTTTATTTCTCCACCTAGTTGACCGATTGAACCCACCACTCATCTGAGTGATCCTTATTTATATTGGATAGACGGTCGTACTCCTTTTTGCGATATATATATATATATATATATATATATATATATATATATATCTATATCTATATAGATATATATATATATATATTTATATATATATATATATATATATATATATATATAATATATATATATATATATATATATATATATATATATATATATATATATATATATATATATATATATTATATACAGTATGGTGGAAATGAAAGGAATAAATTCGTTATTTCGTAAACCGGAGACTTTAAGGAAAAATCCTGAAACCCGTCGATTTTTATTTTTAAATAAGCTATTCGTAAGAATACATTTTTATTTTTGACGTCATCTATGTGAGCGTGATGACGTCATTGCTAAAATTTTTGAATAGAAAGGGGGTATTGTAATACATCATTTGAAAGGTATTTTAAATACCTATTCAGCTATATCAATATGTCTAAGTAATTAAAGTTTGTAATTGTTTAAAAAAATAATTAAATTTTTATTATTACAATAAATATTTATTAAGTATTATTCAATAAATACAACGAAACCTAAATTAAGTGCTCAAATTGTTTACCTTCAGCTAAAATACAATGAGAAAGGCGTGCCGCGAACTCTTCTCTAACATTCTCTAAAGCTTCCGGGGTTATTTGAACAACCTTATTACGTATTCTTTCTTTCAGTTCATTAATATTTTGTGGTCTATCCACCGATTTGGAAAGACGTTGTTGAAGTACTTGCGTACCAAGACAGCATAGTGTGGAGGCGCACCATCTTGCTGTAGCCATAAATCATTTCTGTTTGGAAACAACCGGTTCAATTCTGGAAGCAAGAAATTTTGAAGAAATTCTAAATATCGAGGACCTGTTAAGTTTTCTTCGAAAAAGTATGGTCCAATAGACCTATTATCTAGTATTCCCACCCAAACATTAATTTTCTCTGGGTATTGAGTACGGTACTCTTGCATCCAGTGTGGATTTTCCGTAGCCCAGTACCGATAAGTTTGACGATTGACATGACCGTTTAGTAGAAATGTAGCTTCATCAGAGAAAATAATCTTTTTTAAAAACATCGGATCTCTGTTATTTCGTTCCATTATAATGTCACAAAATTCAATTCGTCTATCAAAATCATCTTCCATAAGTTCTTGTACTAAACTTACTTTGTAGGGATGCCACTTTTCCTTCTTTAGCTGTTTAAGAACTGTTGAATGGTCCATGTCATTATCTAATGCTACTTGCCGTGAACTGTTATGAGGATTATCTTGAAAAGCTAACAGAACGTCTACTTGTTGGTTTTCAGATATTGGTTTTCTACTACCTTTAGGAAGGTCTTTAACATGACCCGTTTCTCTAAATTTTTTCTCAATTTTGCTTACAGTGGATTGTGAAATTGGTTCTCGACGGGGGTATTTATTATTAAATAACGCACATACTTCTTTCTGCGTACGTGTTTTATCTCCATAACCAATCATTATGAGAATTTCAATTCTTTGCGTTTCAGTTAGCTTCATGTTCAAAGATACAAAGACTTTTTGAATACGTTTACTACAATAATACTATTAATCACTTGACAGAAAGATAATTAAGTTTGAATGTCCAACTATCAATGTTCATATTGATAAGGTAACTAGTTTTTTTAAAAAGGTAAAAAGTAGATAAAAAAGACATTTCATTACCAGTGATGGCCTTTATAAAATTTATTTTTGGGTGTCAATAATACATCATATCAATACTTAATAAATATTTATTGTAATAATAAATATTTAATAATTTTTTTAAACAATTACAAACATCAAATACTCAGACATATTGATATGGCTGAATAGGTATTTAAAAGACCTTTCAAATGATGTATTACAATACCCCCCTTTCTATTTAAAAATTTTAGCAATGACGTCATCACGCTCACATAGATGACGTCAAAAATAAAAATGTATTCTTACGAATAGCTTATTTAAAAATAAAAATCGACGGGTTTCAGGATTTTTCCTTAAAGTCTCCGGTTTACGAAATAACGAATTTATTCCTTTCATTTCCACCATACTGTATATATATATATATATATATATATATATATATATATATATATATATATATATATATGTATACTATATATATATACTATATATATACATATATATATATATATATATATATATATATATATATATATATATATATATATATATATATATATATATATATATATACATTTTTGGCAAAGTAACGTAAGTCACCAAAAACGATTTGTAGAAAAAACAATTTTTTAATTCAACCTGGTTAAACTTATTTAAATTATGACTAAAAAAACTTGTCCTACTTGTCCTAAAAAAGGTTTAAAGTAATTCTAGGCTTACTACACTTTGGCAGTACCTTTTTAACAATAATAGTATTAGTTTAATTGAAAAACATGATGTTCGCCAAAAATGTCACTTACGTTACTTTGCCAAAAATGTATCGATATATATATATATATATATATATATATATATATATATATATATATATATATATATATATATATATATATATATATAATATAAAATTAATATTTCTTGGGTTAGGTTCAATAAAGATATATTACATGTGGAACTAGATTTTATTTTCCATTGCAATTAATCAACGTTTCGGCAGGAAACCCTTGCCTTTGTCAAGATTCTAAAATGTGTATATATATAAGGACAAACAGATATTGTAAAATATGTATATATATATGACTTACCAAAACGTAAAACGTGACACAGACATTAAACGAACTGACATATAAAAGTTGATATCTGATATCTCATTGTTTACTGTCATTAGTATATTATTATATTATATTATATATATTATATATATTAAAACACAAACTCCAAAACTTAAAAAATCACATGTTGTTTACGAGATACCATGTACAAACTGTGAAGGTGTCTATATCGGTCAAACCAGTCAACTGCTTCAATCCAGAATTCGTTCTCACAAATACGACAAGAACAACGTCACTGCGCTCACAAAACATGAAAGCGGAAAAAAGCATAAATTTGACTTTGAAAACATAAAAATTTTAAAAACAGAAAAAAACAAAAAGAAAAGGGAGATATACGAATCAATAGAAATAAAAAGAAACACCAACGCAATAAATGACAAAAAAGATACACAAAACCTAAATAAAATATATTTCAATCTGATTTAAACAATAACAATATAACATCATAAAAAGCTCTTAAAGTCATAATATATCTCCACCTTACCTTTTTCAAAAACATCAACGATACGCCCATATAAAAATAATTATATACTAATGACAGTAAACAATGAGATATCAGATATCAACTTTTATATGTCAGTTCGTTAATGTCTGTGTCACGTTTTACGTTTTGGTAAGTCATATATATATATATATATATATATATATATATATATATATATATATATACATATTTTACAATATCTGTTTGTCCTTATATATATACACATTTTAGAATCTTGACAAAGGCAAGGGTTTCCTGCCGAAACGTTGATTAATTGCAATGGAAAATAAAATCTAGTTCCACATGTAATATATCTTTATTGAACCTAACCCAAGAAATATTAATTTTATATTAAATATAATACGGTTCAAAGAAACTCAAAACTTTTTAAAAGTGAAACTGGAACAAACCATGAAGTGGAAATATCCAGGAGTGGCTAGTATACCTGTTGAATACAAAGCACGTGGTGTTCGTGTGTATTAAGGTATAAAAACGCTTATTAAAAGCTTAAAATTTTTTATTATAAAGAAGATCTTTTCGGAATTGTATCATTCCATCATCAGTTTACTAAAAGAGAGAGTAAAAATACCAATATTAAAAACAACAAAGTTAAAATTTGAACATACAAAAAGAGAAAGTTGGTTTTTTACTACTTACATAAAAAAGGTTGTTAAAAAACATTGTGTGGCCACATAAAAAACGTTCGGTTGACATCTGGATTTAAAAAATAATATTCTTCGTGTTATTTATTCAGGTAAATGCAATAGACTCTTGACTTGTGTAATATAAAAAATGAAACTGGGGGCATCTTATATGACCCCCTGTAGTTGGTGAAGTTTTATTGACTTACATTACCTCTGATCTGTGTTGGAGTCTAGGGCTAACTGATAGAAAGATGGTATGAAAAATCAGTTAGTACCCGTCAATGTCAAGAGGAATGATGTGGTAGGAGCAAAGTCATTGTGCTTAAGTTTGTGAGTAGGCAGTTTTTAGTGAAGAAATGTGTTTTGTGTGTAGTAGGATCATAAGCAATTTTTGGTATTTTAAAAAACTGATGGGAGAATATAAATCAATGCGTGACTGTGATGCAAAATAAATCGGTATACCAAGGTAGGTAAAAATTTTATGTAATTTAAGTGGTTAAAATTAATAAATCATTTTAAATGGGATGAAAAGGATGTTATTACCTAATTGTATCGTTGTATTAAATAAGTATATATAAAAGATGGATTGTAATTTATGGAAGATGAGTCGAGGAAAAGAAAAAGAAGTAAACGAGAAGGTAAGAAAGGGAATAGAAAGTGAATGTGACGATGTAAGATGGGGAAATTGAAACTGATTGTGATAAGAGGTAGATAGATGTAAAATTAATATTTATAAGAAAATGTGTATGAATATATGTGTATGATTAAATGAATATATATAAAAGTAGGATTGTAATTTATGGAAGATGAGTAGAGGAAAGAACAAGAAAAAAGAAATTAACGAGAAAGCAAGAAAAGGAAATAGAAGGTGAATATGGTGATGTAAACTGGTGATATTAAAACTGATTGTGATAAGAGAAAAAAGATGTAAAATGAATAATTATAAAAAATGTGTATGATGAGTGATGGTAGTTATTGGAGAGGATGGGTAGTTGGATATTGGCAAAGGGGTGATGTTAGTGTATTAATGGTGACAAGTATAGAGTTAAGTATGAATGATTATGTAAGTTGAAATTTAGCTATGGGAAATAAAAAGAAATGTAGAAGTGAAGTAAAATTGGATGGGTAGTTAAAAGAGAGAAAGTTAGTTTAGGAGAATAATTGTCGATGAAGTGGGACGAAGTCTCTGTTGATGCTGGTGTGACGATTAACACAATTGGGACTATTTTTCTTTTCCTTGACTATTTCCAAATCCTCAAAAAGGTCGAGTTTGAGATAATCTCTACCAGGGATGTTATGAAGAAGAGAGATATCATCTGGTACCTTGATTGTGTGGTTGTGATATTTAAGGTGATGTGAAAAAGAAGAAGTGTTCTCTACCTTAGAATGTTCAATGGCCCTGGTTACTAGAGATCTACAAGTTCTACCGATGTAAGTGGCATCACAGTCAGAACACTGAAGTTTATAAACTCCACTGCGTTTAGTGAAGTGAATAGGGTCCTTACTATTGCATAATGATCTACTCAATTTATTGTTGACTTTAAAGGAAATCTTAATATTTTCAACAGAATTCAGGATAGTGTTTTTTATTGATTCAGAGAGTGTTGGACAGTGAAATGGTAATGAGAAATAAGATGGGGAATCTAAAGTAATGTTAGGGTAAGCTGATTGTTGAAGCAATTTACGTTTCTTTTTATAAATGAGTTTGTGGATTATATCAGGGTTGTAGCCATTGTTGAAAGCAATCTGTTTGATAATGTTTAGTTCTTGGTTGTAGTTATTTTTGGATAATGGGGTGGTTTCTAAACGATGAATAAAACTGTTGAATGCAGATAATTTATGAGAAATAGGATGGTTGGAATTGAAATGTA
The DNA here is from genome assembly GCA_918026665.1 of Diabrotica balteata. Lineage (NCBI taxonomy): Eukaryota > Metazoa > Arthropoda > Insecta > Coleoptera > Chrysomelidae > Diabrotica > Diabrotica balteata. The sequence goes on along the minus strand of OU898278.1, from coordinate 75,017,324 downwards.
TGACATGATCTGTTTGTGTAGGTTTTCTGTAGATGCTATAATCAAAGACATTATTTGTTCTATTGATGGACAGGTCCAAGAAATTGATGGAGAAGTTTGATTCTAATTCCATAGTGAATTTAATATTGGGGTGAATATTATTGATAGTATTAAGTAAGGAAGAAGCAGTATTTGAGTTACCTCTAATGAACACTAAGCAATCATCAACGTAACGGAACCAGTGTAGAATTGTATTGTTAGTCATAATTTGAGTGGATTCTAGATGATTCATGAAGAGGTCAGCTAAGAAGGGGGAAAGACAACTTCCCATGGCTAAGCCATCAGGTTGTTTATAAAAAATGTTGTTGAAAGAAAAGTAATCTTGTGATAAACACAAGGAAAGTGTATCTATTATTGGTGTGATGACTGAAGGATTAATTGATTTAGATGTAAGAAGGTTGTGGACTAACTGAATAGTTTCAAGTTTAGGAACAGAAGTAAAGAGATTGCTAACGTCAAATGAAAGCATAGTCATATCTGGAAGGAGATTTATATGATTGAGTTTAGATATTAGTTCGGATGAATTTTTGATGGAAAAAGTGGGAGAAAAACCTGTTATGTCCTTGATTACTCTGAGTATGAATTTAGAAATTATGGAGACCGGGGTGTTGATGAAACTGACTACTGGACGAATTGGAATGCCCTCTTTGTGGATTTTTGGAAGACCATACAATCTAGGAATTAATGGATTACTAGGGATTTTGTAATATGGTGCATGAAAATCTGTGAAAAAAGTAGAATATTTCTTTAAAAAGGCTTTTTGTTTGTTAATGAATCTGTTCAGTGGGTCATGTGGAAGTACTATGAAGCCATTGTTATTCAAAAAAGTGGAAACTTTGTTGGTGTATTCAGTGTGATCCAGAATTACTAAGCAATTACCTTTGTCAGATTTAGATATTATTAAATTGTGGTTTTTTATTTTCCTTTTTATTGAATTTAGAATATTTAAACTATTGTGATTTGGATGATGAAAATGTGAATTGGAAGTTAAGTTTTTGTATGCAGCATGAAGTTTTTTGAAACAATTATTTCTAATGATATGATAATAATAAAAAATGTCATTAGAAATAATTGTTTCAAAAAACTTTATGCTGCATAAAAAAACTTAACTTCCAATTCACATTTTCATCATCCAAATCACAATAGTTTAAATATTCTAAATTCAATAAAAAGGAAAATAAAAAACCACAATTTAATAATATCTAAATCTGACAAAGGTAATTGCTTAGTAATTCTGGATCACACTGAATACACCAACAAAGTTTCCACTTTTTTGAATAACAATGGCTTCATAGTACTTCCACATGACCCACTGAACAGATTCATTAACAAACAAAAAGCCTTTTTAAAGAAATATTCTACTTTTTTCACAGAATTTCATGCACCATATTACAAAATCCCTAGTAATCCATTAATTCCTAGATTGTATGGTCTTCCAAAAATCCACAAAGAGGGCATTCCAATTCGTCCAGTAGTCAGTTTCATCAACACCCCGGTCTCCATAATTTCTAAATTCATACTCTGAGTAATCAAGGACATAACAGGTTTTTCTCCCACTTTTTCCATCAAAAATTCATCCGAACTAATATCTAAACTCAATCATATAAATCTCCTTCCAGATATGACTATGCTTTCATTTGACGTTAGCAATCTCTCTACTTCTGTTCCTAAACTTGAAACTATTCAGTTAGTCCACAACCTTCTTACATCTAAATCAATTAATCCTTCAGTCATCACACCAATAATAGATACACTTTCCTTGTGTTTATCACAAGATTACTTTTCTTTCAACAACATTTTTTATAAACAACCTGATGGCTTAGCCATGGGAAGTTGTCTTTCCCCCTTCTTAGCTGACCTCTTCATGAATCATCTAGAATCCACTCAAATTATGACTAACAATACAATTCTACACTGGTTCCGTTACGTTGATGATTGCTTAGTGTTCATTAGAGGTAACTCCAATACTGCTTCTTCCTTACTTAATACTATCAATAATACTCACCCCAATATTAAATTCACTATGGAATTAGAATCAAACTTCTCCATCAATTTCTTGGACCTGTCCATCAATAGAACAAATAATGTCTTTGATTATAGCATCTACAGAAAACCTACACAAACAGATCATGTCATACATTTCAATTCCAACCATCCTATTTCTCATAAATTATCTGCATTCAACAGTTTTATTCATCGTTTAGAAACCACCCCATTATCCAAAAATAACTACAACCAAGAACTAAACATTATCAAACAGATTGCTTTCAACAATGGCTACAACCCTGGTATAATCCACAAACTCATTTATAAAAAGAAACGTAAATTGCTTCAACAATCAGCTTACCCTAACATTACTTTAGATTACCCATCTTATTTCTCATTACCATTTCACTGTCCAACACTCTCTGAATCAATAAAAAACACTATCCTGAATTCTGTTGAAAATATTAAGATTTCCTTTAAAGTCAACAATAAATTGAGTAGATCATTATGCAATAGTAAGGACCCTATTCACTTCACTAAACGCAGTGGAGTTTATAAACTTCAGTGTTCTGACTGTGATGCCACTTACATCGGTAGAACTTGTAGATCTCTAGTAACCAGGGCCATTGAACATTCTAAGGTAGAGAACACTTCTTCTTTTTCACATCACCTTAAATATCACAACCACACAATCAAGGTACCAGATGATATCTCTCTTCTTCATAACATCCCTGGTAGAGATTATCTCAAACTCGACCTTTTTGAGGATTTGGAAATAGTCAAGGAAAAGAAAAATAGTCCCAATTGTGTTAATCGTCACACCAGCATCAACAGAGACTTCGTCCCACTTCATCGACAATTATTCTCCTAAACTAACTTTCTCTCTTTTAACTACCCATCCAATTTTACTTCACTTCTACATTTCTTTTTTATTTCCCATAGCTAAATTTCAACTTACATAATCATTCATACTTAACTCTATACTTGTCACCATTAATACACTAACATCACCCCTTTGCCAATATCCAACTACCCATCCTCTCCAATAACTACCATCACTCATCATACACATTTTTTATAATTATTCATTTTACATCTTTTTTTTTTCTCTTATCACCATATTCACCTTCTATTTCCTTTTCTTGCTTTCTCGTTAATTTCTTTTTTCTTGTTCTTTCCTCTACTCATCTTCCATAAATTACAATCCTACTTTTATATATATTCATTTAATCATACACATATATTCATACACATTTTCTTATAAATATTAATTTTACATCTATCTACCTCTTATCACAATCAGTTTCAATTTCCCCATCTTACATCGTCACATTCACTTTCTATTCCCTTTCTTACCTTCTCGTTTACTTCTTTTTCTTTTCCTCGACTCATCTTCCATAAATTACAATCCATCTTTTATATATACTTATTTAATACAACGATACAATTAGGTAATAACATCCTTTTCATCCCATTTAAAATGATTTATTAATTTTAACCACTTAAATTACATAAAATTTTTACCTACCTTGGTATACCGATTTATTTTGCATCACAGTCACGCATTGATTTATATTCTCCCATCAGTTTTTTAAAATACCAAAAATTGCTTATGATCCTACTACACACAAAACACATTTCTTCACTAAAAACTGCCTACTCACAAACTTAAGCACAATGACTTTGCTCCTACCACATCATTCCTCTTGACATTGACGGGTACTAACTGATTTTTCATACCATCTTTCTATCAGTTAGCCCTAGACTCCAACACAGATCAGAGGTAATGTAAGTCAATAAAACTTCACCAACTACAGGGGGTCATATAAGATGCCCCCAGTTTCATTTTTTATATTACACAAGTCAAGAGTCTATTGCATTTACCTGAATAAATAACACGAAGAATATTATTTTTTAAATCCAGATGTCAACCGAACGTTTTTTTATGTGGCCACACAATGTTTTTTAACAACCTTTTTTATGTAAGTAGTAAAAAACCAACTTTCTCTTTTTGTATGTTCAAATTTTAACTTTGTTGTTTTTAATATTGGTATTTTTACTCTCTCTTTTAGTAAACTGATGATGGAATGATACAATTCCGAAAAGATCTTCTTTATAATAAAAAATTTTAAGCTTTTAATAAGCGTTTTTATACCTTAATACACACGAACACCACTTGCTTTTTAAACTCAAAACTACTATATATATATATATATATATATATATATATATTATATATATATATATATATATATATATATATATATATATATATATTGTAAAGACTACTACCGTCAATTTATATTAAATAAAGTATTCAACTAGTGAATTCAGGGTATAATCGGTCATTCAGGTTGGCAAAATAAAAAAGAAGTCAACTACTTCATAAGTTTATAGAAGAGGTTTTGCTTTATATTTCTAAAGCTTCATCAGTTCTAACTCAATAAGTGGTATATTAAAAATGTTATATATGTTTACATATAACATTTTTAATATAGTACATATTAAGTTGAATTGAATACTTCATTATATATATATATATATATATATATATATATATATATATATATATATATATATATATATATATATATATAGGTACCAAGAATTGAGTCAACATTTCAGAAAACCAGATTCGTGAATTTTGGTTTAATACTTAAACCTTTTGTGGGTACTAGGAAGCTATCTTCCCATCAACCAAAATCACTTGCTTCACATGATCTTGTGGATAAGTTTACCTTATTAATACTACAAGTGGCCTCTAGTAGGCAGTTGTCCAAGCTCCAACTAATAATAGTAAATTGGATTTAGCTTGTCATTTTTAGGTCAGCAATAAAAGTTTTATTGCTGCTTTTGTTAAAAAATTGTCAAAACCAATCAAGTTTTTCGAAATATATGAAATGGAAGATAAGAGCTAAAGAATATATGCCATATGCATGCTATGCTACACTTAGATATTAGGTACCGGATACGTGTACTTGTATTTATATGCTTTAATGTAATAAATGGCATTTGCAGGTGGGATATATACTACTCAATGAGCAAAAGACATTATTTGTAATGGTAGCAATTTTTACAGCTTAACTTTTTTTTAATTTTGCAAAATGATTGGATCTAAATAATCTTTGGCATGCTGAAACTGCTCTCGAATACCTTTGAAACCCCCAGACAAGGAATTCGACAACAAGAAGGTAATGATGGTGCACAATAAGACATCGAAGCTCGTGAGAACAGGTTTCGCTCTAATGTTGTAGAGAAAATATTAAATTCAAAAACAGACTACACGATTATTGCAAATAATGCTCAAGGCTTTGATGTTCCTACTATCCATAAAAACTAAAGAAACGCATATCACATTCTTTAGATGTACAAACCAATTCATATTAAACCAAATTTTGAAAACCATTTGATTTTTTTTTTGTTAATTTTAGTGACAAAGTTATATGTACATTTGACAAAGAAATAACATTATTTTTTGAAAGTTTGTTGTGAAAGTATATTTGTACAAAAGGTGTTCAATGAATATTAACCCTCATGGATATTTATTCATTGCCAACATTGGTTGAATGTCATACGTTCAAATAGGTTTTCGAATTGCTTTATACACTATACACTAAACTAAGTTTATTAATTGGTTTTTATTTGCTATCTACTATACTGGCTACATTATGATTACAGCGGCGGCCGGCCAGGGGAAGTAGGTGAAGGTGAGGTTCACCAAAAAAATATAATTAAATTGGGACAAAAAAAATAAAAAATAAAAGTAAATAAAAATAAATAAACATTATTATATCGAAATTCTAAATTATTAATTAATCTAAAAATTAAAAAAGAAAACTAGCTTTATTAGCGGTAGGTACTTGACGGTCAAGTCCTGACCTGTGTCACTAGCCGTGTATGATTCAGGAATAGGTGAATATCATTTTTGAAATGCGAAATTCATCTGCATAAGCGTTCACGGTTGCTATGGCAACGTGACGTCAGCCTGTCGTTAGTGATAGCTGAGAAAACTGGGAAGTGCAGATCCATTGAAAAATAAACAATCCGTCTTCACCCACTAGTTGATGTGTATGTAGTATTCCTATTTTTCGGAAATTTCTCTCAGCGACAATATTTTGAAATTTAGTCTATTAAAAAATTTATTATATAGATATTTTTTATATAGTATAGTTTATGAAGTATAGTATTTATTAGTTTAGTTTAGTCACAGTATTAAGTTTATTTGTTTAGTGCACTTTATTAATACATTTTTCTGTGGTTTGTTTTGGATTTCGGATATTAAGTGTTCTCGTGGATTTCGTTTGGACAAAAATAATTTTAGACAGACATAAAGTGGAAACTAAAAATCATTACGAAAAAATCAAAAATGTTTTTAGTGGAGAATCAAAAACAATTCAAAATGAATTAATTGAGCGCATTTCTGGTTACATAAATGATATTATAACTGAAATTAAAAACAGTCTATTTTTCCCACCAAATTGATGATACTACTGACATAACGCAGATTTCGCAGTCTTTAATAATATTAAGATGCGTAAATTCTCAAGGACTATTAATTGAAAGGTTTATGGGATTTTACGATGTAAGTGCCGGTAGAACAGCTGAGCATTTGTTCAGTATGGCTGCGACAGTTTTAGATCCTTTGGAATACCGACATAAGCTTGTAGGACAGTGTTACGATGGAGCCAGTGTGATGTCAGGGCACTTAAATGGACTTCAATAAAAAATTAAATCACATGCCCCACAAGCAATTTTTGTGCATTGTCTAGCCCATCGACTTAATCTTGTTTTGCAACAGATGCAACAATATCAAAATGTCGAATTTTTTGCAACTATTACCGGAATCCCATCGTTTTTTCATAGTTCAGCAAAACGATCGTACGCTCTTGCATCTACAACGGCTAGACGTATGCCAACAATTACAGAGACAAGATGGTCGTCTAATTCAAAATTAATCAGTGTAATTATTGAAGACTGGGAAAAATTAAAAGAGGTTTTTGATAATATAATGAATTCTGAAGAGTCAGACCGCAAATCAGTTCAGCTGGCTAAAGGGTTTTTAAGAGATTTAAATGATTTTGAGTTCACATTTTTAGCAACAGTTTTTAGCGACATTTTTCATATAACAGATATTTTATATGATGTTCTTCAAAAAAGTCCCTAGATATTAATTTTTGTTTAAACCAGATAAGGAGAACTCGTCAATTAATAAGTGATAAAAGAAATGAAGAATTTTTTAATTCTATTTTTGAAAAAGCAAGCACCATGACGGTCATTAATACTTCCAAACGGTTTAGGTGTGATGATGGTATGAGCAAGAATGCAATTACTACTCAATACAGAGCATTATTTTTTGAAATATATGATCATATTTTAATGGAAATGGATATAGGTTTTCAGGATTGTGATAAATTAAAATTCGTAAGCTTAGCAGATACAACAAAATTTGAGTCATATAGTTTGACCTTCCCTTCCGACGCTTTTCAAAATTTATTTGAGTTTTATGGCACACAATTTACTAAACATCAAAGACATAAAAGTGAGCTCTGCCTTCTTTATGCCGACGAAAATTATAAAAATGTTAATTTGCAAGAATTGGTTATAAAGTTACAACCAATTAAAGACATTGTTGCAGAAGCCTATAATTTGTTTTGTTTAATTCTGACAATTCCATCGACAAGCGTATCCGTAGGAAGAAGTTTTTCGTCATTAAAAAGGTTAAAAAGATTTACAAGAAACACTATTTCACAAGATAGACTATCCAGTTTGACTATTATCGCACTTCATAAAGAACTGTTGTATAAACTTATGCAGAATCCACCTTTTTACGAGGATATTATTGATAGATTTGCCACCTTAAAAGACCGAAGGATCGACTTGATTTATAAAAACTAGATAAGTCAGTTCTAGTCGTCTATCTAATACTGCTTTTTTGTTTAAGTATCTCTTCACCCTCGGTTCTAGTATCATTGCCATAATCATTCCGCAACCTCTTGCATCCAATTTTGGATATAATTCTCCTCCATATTCTTCCATTGTTCTCTATCTTGCGCCATCTGTATCGAATTTCCCACTGTTTTTCTCAAGTCATCCATCCATCTTTTTGGTGGTCTACCTCAGTGTCTTTTATCTTCTCTAGGTCTCCATTCTATGAGTCTTTTGGTCCACCTATTATCATTTAAACGTGCTACATGTCCAGCTCATCTCCATTTGGCTTGTGCAATTTTTTCTATGACATCTGTCACTTTAGTCCCCCCTCTCTCTCTCTCTCTCTCTCTCTCTCTCTCTCTCTCTCCCTCTCTCTCTCTTTGTCATCCCGTGAGAGCTTGTTGGACCTCTATCGGGCGCCTCTCCAGGTGGAGGATAGGGGAATGAGTCCTAGCTATAGGTGGTACATAGGAAATGAAATAATCGGAGCGGACCAAAACCAGTATACACTGCAGTGTCTGATCCAGAGTGATTGGCTGCAATGAGCATCTGACCCAGAGTAGGAGGCTGAATCGAAACTCAACAAACCCGTTTTACCAGGAGTGGTGTTTTAATCGCCAAAAAACCCTCAATGAAATGTCGAAGGTTCAGAACTAAAATACTCCAGGCAAGCATAACGAATCGTATCTAGTATAAGTACCCTAAAAATCTGTTTTCAAGTTATTAGAGCCCTAAACTCTGTACATTTTTTTAACGATTTTTTAATGAGATTTGGGCGCGACGTAGGTCCCAAAACTCCTTTTTTCTCCTGCAAGGTTTCCTCGTCTTCACCACTTTTTTAGGCCACGAGCCGCCACTGTATGATTATAGCGAGCACATTCGAGGAGTTACAAATTATAATAAAGAACTCGCAGATAATTCTCAATACATCGGCCTGAAAATGAATACCTATGACAAAAAAAAGCAATGGCAAATACAAATGACCACAGAGATATAACTACAAATGGCAGTGAGACAATACAAGTTCAGGAATATATCTACCTAGGCCAAATTCTGAAAATTGACAAAGAGACCAAAGTGCAGAAATCACTAGAAGAGCAAGACTGGCATGGGTAAGATTTCTAAAAAACTCAGTTGGATCCTTAAGAACTACAAAATAACTCAATACTTGAGCAGCAACGTGTTTAACCAGTGCACTCTTAATATTATGACATATGGATGTTAAACCTGGACTCTAACCAAAGCAAATATAAATAAACTATCCACAACAGAAAGGACAATGGATAGAGCAATGTTAGGTATATGAAAACTGTAGTTATATACTGTCAGATAAAAAGTGGAACGACTGGGTGAGATCAAAAACAAAAATGTCAAACTCAAATGGAGCTTCACAGGTCAATACTGCTAGACAAAAAGACCAACGTTGGAACGCCAGAATACAACATTGCAGACCTTAAAATGGTAGACGGCCAAGAGGAAGACCACATATGAGATAGTTAGACGACATAAAAAAATAGCCGGAACAAATTGGAATAATGTTGCTCAGGATAGAGATCGATGAATGTTATATTTTTTAGATCACTTTTAGATCTTTTTCTGCTTCGTTAAACGCAGCTGTATTGGTTGGTGTTCAATTGTTTTGCTAAGTCCTTCTAAGTTTTCTATGATCTCCAATTTTTGTTTAGCTTGCTCAGGATAGAGCTTTCCGTTAGATTTATTGTTGGGTGTGTGGTGGATTCCCAGCACGCATTCTGTATACATGTAGTGAGATTATCCATTGCAGTGCACACTGCACAGGTCACTTTCTGTCTTTATACGTAAGTTTATGTTTATGTAAGGTATTAGTAATGTTTCTTTAAAGATATTCCCATTTGGTTTTAATGAATACAGCGTAGAAGGTCTAGGTAAATAAATTATTTTAGAAGACAGGGTGGGAAATACTGGCGAGTGATCGGACTTTAAGTCGTAGAATGATTTAGTTGTTAAGTGATTATTTGTTACAACTCTGGTTATACAGAAAACAAGGTAGTATGAAAGTTTTCTTCTATCTGTCGGCCAATATGTAGGTTCACCTGCAGAGTGACTAATGAGGTTAATAATAATAGTTTAAGAAGTGGTTATCTGCCACGTGGAATCATTAATCTAGATCTCCAAAAATGATACTGGAATGGGGACCAAGAGATGATGCCTACCGAAGCAGAGATCATTCATCAACACGTTGGACTGACGATCTATAACGTTGCCATAGGAAGATGCAAGAGGCACAAGATCGAAACAAATGGAAAATTATGCGGGAGATATATGTCCACCAGTGGACAAGCGAAAATTGAATGATCAATACTGCTTTTGATAATCATAGTAGAACATCCGTGTGCAGTAGTATCAGGATGATGACGAATATGTACTAAAACTACAACTTGACGTTGTAGCGTTCTCTAGTTAGCTTCATTTGCAGTCTCTAGAATTATTTACTGAATTTAAGTTGTACTTCCTACTGACAATTTAATTTTAAGGTTTTTAATTAAATTGATATAGGTAATTTAAACAATTAACCGATGATTCGAAATAGTATTTGTTCTCCGTGTTCTTTGTTATTTTCACATAGTGTCTTTTTTAATCAGCAACTGCAAAAATTTATTGCATGTCCTTGATCAGTTTCAACATTTATTCAAATAAATACTGAGCAGCTTCATATAATTTAAATTTTAAAATGTATTTTTTTAAAAGTATCACGCGGAGTTTTTAATTTTAAAGACCAGTGCTTTTAAATCATATCTTGTTCGATCTAGACAGTTTGTGGTAATTCTTCATACTGGTGGTGAGCACTATGAAAAATTGTCCCACTTTAAAGAAAAATTAACGAGTCTCTGAGTTTTTCTTAAATTTTGACGCAATCCCTGATAACGACTCTGTTAAGTTTTTATTTCGCTACTCGATATTATGTAAATAAATCCGTAGAAATTATTCATACCTTTTGTTTGTCATCGTCCAGGAAACTTAAATCTAGTTCCTCATCATAATTTTCATGCAAGCGAATCTTATAAGTATTCACTGTATCAGCGTTCATTTTGGCATATTTGTGACAAGCTTTTTCAAACATTCTCTTCTTCTCTAAGTAAATTTTACGGTTTTCGTCGTTATAACGATTGTAAGGACCCATTTTATCTTCATCAGATCTAATTTTTGATAAATGCGCAATAATTTCCTTGTGAACTTCTGAATGTGTAAGAATAATTTTTTTATTTGAACACATTTTAAAAATTACTTTTCACCAATGGCAGTGACAATAAATTATATTTTTAGCTTCTTGTCAAATTTAATTTTTAAACAGATAATTAAGTGAAGGTAATAAATATTGTTTTTAAGCGGTAAGACAAAGTATGACAAAGTGTCGTAATAATATTGAAAATGAACAAGTCATTCAAACCGTTTAATTTAATTTAGAATCTAAACTACAAATCAAATTTAAATGGTTTATTTTTTATCAAATATAATTAAAATTATTGTTTTCGAAATAGTCACCAATCTGGAATCTGAAGCACCAAATAAAGTGTAAATTATATAAATATGTGTTGTATATATAATATATACATAATATATGCACAAATATATTTTCCTTGTTTCGACATAATATGTGCGCTGGTGTTTCTATTGACTGTACAGTTCATACAGTTATCGAAAATATAAAGTATAAAATCAAAAGCAGAAAACTAATTTTCTCGGAAAAAGTATATATATTATACAGTGTGGATATTAATTCTTACCCCCCTAGTGAACTCCGTAACGCTCGGACCCGTCAATTTTTATTTTAATAGAAGTATTTTATAACATAAAAAAATTGTCACCCATTTCATCCCCTTCACTTGACAGCTACCCCCTTAGATTTTTTAAATAGCAATGCGGGTCGTGCGATAGTTCGTTGGAAACGGTTTGAAAAGAAGAATTCTAAAATCTATCACACTTTACTTTAACTTTAAGGATCTGGTTGTTAATAACGATTTATTGTTTCGAGATACGGGACCGCCGCTAAGGTATTGGCCGCTCGTGTGCAACTTAATATTTACCGCCCCCTTCCAACACTTTAGACATACATACTATTATTTAAAGAAATGTGCAGAAGATGCATAATATAACAATAATAATTTGTAAATAGATAAATACTTACTTGAACATTTAGACTAATCTCCATGATCCAACGTCCATATATTATCCTAATGTATATCCTAATATCCCAATATCCTAATTTAAACGTCCTTTATCCTAATTTAATAACCATGATCCAACGTCCAGAATATGTATATCCTAATATCCTAATTTAAACGTCCATTTAATTAAAATAAACCGTGAATAGAAACATAAACAAATAAAAAAACTAAAAACGCACTTTTCGGGCTTTCGTCTCAGAAACCTTTTTGACAATATCTTTAATGTCCAATGTGGCACACACGTCATGTTCTATAGATAACATTGCTAAAGCAGAAAGTATATCTTGCTCCATTGAGGATCGCAAATAGTTTTGAATAATCTTAAGTTTTGAAAACGACCGCTCACCCCTAGCTACAGTAACAGGTAGAGTTAGGAATATACGTATCATTATAGTTAAGTTGGGAAATGTTGATATAAGACTATTGTAAATAAATTCAAGAATATCACTAGTACTTTTTTTCTGCGAAAAAAAAAATGGTTGAATAGCTTTAATTTTTTCATATAAATCGGTTGCACTAATGTCAGTCTCTGAGCTGCTTATGTTTGTAAGGGCTTGATTCACTTTCTCACAATTGGTTTTAAGTTCATCATCGTTTTTAACTTTGGTTATGCCATATATTACACTAAAAATGGCTGTGTGCTGTTGAAGTAATTGGAACCGTTCTTCAATTGCTGTTATGGCAGCATTCGAAATCTTATACTAAAAATTTATTTTAAATGACAATTCCGGAGATAATATAGGTTCATTAGCTCCTTCATACTTAAAAAGCACTTTTCTTCTTCTAATTCGTTCGGTAGGGGAGCTAGGGAAATCTTTTTCTATGCTAGCTTTTTGAAAAATTTTGAAAATGTTCATCAGAACGTTTGATTATGAAATATTTTTTTACATTATCAAGTACATCAAATGAAAATTTAATGTCAAATTTTACTTTGAAGAATTTTGCTAACCACGTTTATTTTACTTAAAATATCTTGCTACACTACAACAGAACACATGAATTTGAATTTCCAAATTTTATTTTTAAGGGATTTTGATAAAGTCCTAGTATTCATATCCCTTGTGTTCATTTCGCAATTCTTCTAAAGTATCATATATTTCACTAATCTGGGTTTTTAATGATGCGATTGCATCGATCCGACTCTCCCATCGCATGTCCGACAATGTTTTTAATGTCAACTTTGGAAGGTGCTTTAATAAAATGTTTAATCTAATATTGGGCTCAATATCCAAAATTGGGCAAATAATCATTCTCCACCAGATTTAAATTATGCGCAGAACAGGGAATAAAAAATGCTCGAGAATATTTGTCTGCAAAATTTTCTTCTGCAATCCAATATATTTACCACGTATATTGGCTTCATTATCGTAACCCTGTCCACGCAAAATATTAATATTTATATTATTCAGTTTATTTTCTATAAATTTAAACAGACCTTGTCCAGTTACGTAAGTTACAGGAGAAAAGCACAAGAAGTATTCAATTATCTGAACTGGTGTTGAAGTTGAAACACATCTTACTACAATTGTTATTTGTTCTACGTTCGTTATATATGGGGTACAATCTAATATGATAGAAAAATATTTAGATTCTCGAATTTGTTTTAGGATAACGTCCTGAACAGAGTTTGTCAATAAAACAATCATTTCATTTTGATGTTGCCGTCCTAAATAATGTGGTATATTTGTACTCTTGGATTCCACACGACGAAGATGCTCTGATAATACAGCGTTAAACTTCGAAATCATTTCAACTAACTGTCAATAATTTCCATTATTTGGTTCAAATAACTTATTGGACGATCCTCTAAAAGCTAAACATTATTTAGATAAAAATTTTACAAATGATACTAATCTTTCAACAACAGCGCCCCAATGTTTTTTTCTCACTTTCATATAGTTTTTGATGAGCAGAGTCAATCCTTTTTTTAATGCTGTAGATAGTTCAAATAGTTTTTGAGAATATTTTATATGAGCTGCACCGGATTCATATCTTTTTAAAATAATAGCTTGCCAGTCACTTACCCCATTAATTCCACTAAGTAATTGTCGGCTGCTTTTATCACAACAAAACAGTTTGCAAGGTGTACAAAAAACAATATTTAGTGATAATGAGTAAAGTAATCACGGGCGATGAATTTGGTCTTGATTAGGTAATGTGCGATAATAATAAGTTTCTGAAAATTTCCTATTATTTATCCACAAGGAATCTACGTTCCTGTAGTTGGCTGTATACCACATATTAAAAAATTTATTGGAAATCTTTTGTAAATGGTATCTATTAAGAACCCAAATGGGCTAAGGTAAACAGACAAAACGTTTTCGGAATCCATATTCCATCATCAGTGTCTAAGAGTACATGAATGTAGCCACTAAATATATGGGTAAAAACCCGTTAACAAATAATTAATTACATTTAGTTTACAAAATTTCTTATAATGATTTAAGATGTTAAAGTTACCGTTGGATTAGGTACTTCAACGTGGAGTCATATGTCGCCATGTTACCTAATCCAACGGTAACTTTAACATCTTAAATCATTATAAGAAATTTTGTAAACTAAATGTAATTAATTATTTGTTAACTGGTTTTTACCCATATATTTAGTGGCTACATTCATGTACTCTTAGACACTGATGATGGAATATGGATTCCGAAAACGTTTTGTCTGTTTAACTTAGCCCGTTTGGGTTCTTAATATATACCTTTTACAAAGGATTTTTAATAAATTTTTCCGATTATTTGTATCTCTAGGGAAGCTAATTTTTGTAATTTTCTGAGGAAAATTTTCAACAACAAATTGAACTTCACTTGGATTCATATTTGCAGGCCATTTTCCGGGATCATCTGAAACCAAGTGTATGCTGAAGCTTCCTACACTTGAATTCAGATTAACTGGAACATTAATTGTTCTGTCTTGGTTGGTGGTTTCAGGTTCATGCGTTTCAGCATCAGCACTCGCACTATCGCTATTGTTGTCATTAAATCCTCCGTCTCTATCTGCAGGAATATTCAATTGTTTGGTACTTTTTTCTATGGTTTGGACTTTGCTTGAAGTTGAAGGTCCTAAATTTATATCCGAGTCTTCTATATTTTCATGTATGTTTTTCATCAAAATTGATTCCAGTGCACCGCTAAGTTTTTTTTCTCTTCAGTTTTTGTCTCTTTTATTTTTCTATATTGAAAGAATGAAAGTCGTTTTCTTTTTCTTTCGGGCATTTTGAAATTATCACTTAAGAACGAAGCCGGGCGAATTTAACAAAATACATACAAAAACCCTTCAAATAAGTTGTCCAAATAATGTTGTAGCATTTGGAATTTCATTGATTCTTTGGTATATATTGGAATCCCCTCGTATATGTAATATATTGAAATCCCCTCATAAATATTTAAAAAATCGCAGAATATTTTTTAATGTATTTTAGTTTCTTATTTGTACGTATTAGAACACCGAATTCTTTTAATTCCTCTTAGCGTTGCCAAGTAATATAAACCATCTTAGAGTTGTTTATTTATTTCGCAGCTGCGTATTTTTTCTCGATATTCTTTGATTTAAGCCGCCCGATGTACTGCGTTGGAAAAAATTTGCGTTTTAATTCCTGTCAAGTGTTTGTTATTTCAAGTTATGCGATCAATTTTAAAAGATAATTTCTTGACTCTCGTTGGAACTGCGATCAAGAGCGGTTCAGCGTTATGTCCAAATTCATGTCGAATTTGTAAAATTTTCTGTTTTTTTGCCCCTTTTCATAGAAAATGTGTAGCAGTGTGAAGTTAATGGTTCAGTTAATGTTTTGAGTGAGGATTGGAAGAATCGTCGTTTCCATCCTCGTTTTGTTTCTCCCTGGTTATCATCCAAGGCTTTTGGCAGTATGGAGATAGATTTGTTCGTGTGTTCGTTGCACAGAGAGTGAAGCCCAGGTCTACCCCAGTTATGGTTCTAGAAATTCCAGTGACGTCCAGTTACAGAAAATCCAAAGTGTTTTAGTGAAAAATCCAGGTAACATTTTGTTCAAATTTTAAAGTAAAGACAGACAATTTTTTTTATAAAATAATAATTGCTTTCGTTAAAATTTAGAAATTGTAACATTTAAAAATTGTAAATTTTAGGTTTTGAGTTTAGCTGTCATTTTAAATTTTTCTCTTTTAAATTTAATGTTTACATAAGACAGCTCGCTTTATTATTTTTGATTTTCATTTTTTTTTGTTAAAAAAAAGTTAACCTCTGTGCGGTAACATTTGTAAGTTTTTTGTAGTATCTCCAACTCCTAGAGTTTGTAAATGGATGACATGTAAGTTTTTTATTTTTGTATTTTGCGACTATTGAGGTATTATTTTTGTATTATCTTTTTTGAGTATTCTTGTATGCTCTATGTTTTGTAACTGTTTGTGGTAAGATACAATAAATATTAAATTTTGTTTCTTAACATTTATTTATTTTTTTAACAAACCTTTTTTTGAGTTTCGTTTCAAAAAGATATGTTTTTCATTTTTAATAATTATTTCCCTAGTTACAAGTAGTGGTTGTAATAGGTATAATTAGACATATAGTTTGCAAAAAACAAAGCTTTTTGCTTTGTTTATCCCAAGAGATTCATGACCTTTTCTTTCATATTTTTATAGTTGCCCCAATCCAACCCCCTTATCTTTTACTTATCCACGACCCCAGCTCTCCTAACAAACCTTGAGTGCCGTTCGCACAAGTAGCGTTTATTTTGCTTGCCCTATCTTTACCCCCATAGTCTTACCCTGAGGTAGGCAAAATATTTTCGTTACAATGTTTGTCTAAAAAATATGTAGCCGTAACGCGTATACGAATAAAATTGCTCTGATCTCGACGTTACTTCGAAATACAGTACCTACTGTGCAAAAGAAACTACTACATTTTACAAACCAAAATCGTTTATCAAAAGCGTGTCTAAATTCATCGAATTCTTAACTAAGACTGAACATAAGACATAATATTCCATCTACAAACATAACCATAGGAACAACATTATAACAGAAACTTTACAACCACTTGCCTAAATTCTTGTAAAGTATCTACGTGTGAAATACCAAATAACAAATTCAAGCTAGCCGCTTTGAATTAAAAAGTATTCCCGAAACTGCTTTATGACTGTACCTGCAAAAGGGCGGCAGTTCATACAATAAATAATATTTCCTGACATTTTTTTAGTTTAGGATGAAAAAAGAAGTATACATGATAAATGAAACGCATTTGAGTATTATCACGTGCTGAATAATTATTATTGTTTGGAATATTAGAGTTAACAGAATTATCTGAATTATTACCATTTAAGTATTTGAATTTATTTTCATTTTAAAAAAGTATTATCATGAGTGGACTGCTTTTGGCCGCCTCTATTGTTGGCCGCCCGTGTGCGATGCACACTTGGCACACATGGTAGCAGCGGCCCTGTGGAGATACACTTTGCGACACAACAACACAAAAGTAGGTACACTGGTTTTGCTTTAATATGGGACATTCGGTATAACAAAATTTATTTAATTTTTATTCTTGAACGTTTATACCGAATTATTTTTTGTAGAATAAGTGTCGTTAAAACATATCGTGGTTAGAACAATTTTTTAAATAAACTGGTTGGAGCGTCTAGTTTTTGACAACTATCATAAAAACCAAGCAATTAGCACTGTTGATTGTAAAGAATATTGGCAAGAACTTGAGATTTGGTGAACTTTAGTGGTAACTTGTAAATTTTTAATATTCAAAACTGAAAACAATCAAAATGGCACCACCTCGTAGATTAGTAGACAAATGTAAAGCAATTTTAATTAGTGAAGCAGGCCGTAACTACCATGAAGATGTGAGAATATTTATTGAACGTTTTCCGAGTCGTCAAATTGATCGACATTACTATAGACTACTTGTCACCAAATTTTGTGAAACTGGTTCTGTCGAAAACAAGAAACGGGATGGTAGAAAAAAGACTTCTGAGGAAAAGCAAGTAGATATTTAGTCTCAAGTTGTAGTAAATCCATCCAGCTGAACTAGAAATGTTGCTCGCGAATAACATATTTGTTTTTCCGTAAACGTAAGATATTGGTCTGAAAAAACCCTCGATTGTTTCGAGAGTGTCATACTCAATTTCCCACTAAATTAAATGTTTTGGCAGGTATATTACCCGACAAGCCATGATACTAAAACAAACAAGATATGCTCACTTGCCGTTCTAATTTTGATCGACTTTGCGCATCGCGTCATACTGAGACAAGGCCAGGGGACTTGTTTGTATCATATTTTAACGATGCAACATATGGCAACGTTGTTCCATTACTGTAATGAACAACTTCAAAACTTAAACTGTTAACGGTAAGTATACCTCGATGCCATATCTTGCACTAAGAAGTCATAACTAGTTAACTTTCTGTGAAAACGTGTTTTGAAAATTAATAAGTAATTTGTAAAATAATTAAAGAAATATATGAATCTACGATTTGATTGTGTGTATTACAAACAAATTAAATATTGCTACAAAACATAAATTAAATATAAAAAGCCGATAAAATGCAAAGATTTTGACCATAAAAGAAAAACGGGTCTTACTTAGAGTGGAGTACAGTATAGACCAGTAAAACCAGGCCAGGTACGAGGTATTAGTCGTTATCAACCATCGAGTTAGAATCTAGATTCTAACTCGATGTTATCAACATATGATTTGTGAGGTTATCGGCGGTTTTATTTAACACCAAGCACACAAAATTTTTTTTCTCTGTTTTTAGCAAGAAATTATTGATTCCTGCACTCCATCTACTTCAACAAGCTCTGAAATTCTCTCAGGGGCCTGCTACCTTTGCAGCAAAACATTTAAAAATGTAAAATTACGAAATCGTCATATCAAAAGAATGCATAACATAGATGTATCCAAGAAGAAAATGAATGATATAGTTTGTCCGTTATGTGAGCAAGAAACTAATTGTGAAAGTCATGAGAAGTTACGGAAACATCTCAATGACCACCACCAGGTGAATATTGAACTAATACCTTTTGAATTTTCTAGTAAACAAGAATAAGAGACATGGAAAGATATGCAGAAAATGAGATATTATACTATGAGTGTAACAGAAGTAATATCAATGGTAGGTGCAATACTTTGTTACTTGTAATAATTAAAGCTTATTCTTGTCTATTTTTAGGATATAAGCCCAACCATAAAATTAGGACATAGAAATCTGGTGGATCAATTAAAATTAAAGGATTGTGCCCTTCCAGGCTGCTCTGTACACTGGGAGATCAAGGACAAGTTTCTATCAGTTATTGGAAAACACATGCTGGACATAAAGAAGAATTAAGAACCATGCATCTCTCAAAAGCACAAGAAAAAACGATTGTAGAGAAGTTAATATCTGGGGTGTCACCCAGCAGAATTTTAGATGATTCAAGAAAATTGGAAACACCAAAACTAGAAAGACTTGCCCTATTAACAAGTCAAGATATCACAAATTTGTCCAGAAAGTATAATATACACAAAAAACAGGATCAAAATGATATGGTAGCAACAGCCTTAAAGGTTCAGGAATGGAATGCTAACAACAAGAATTATGCTTTCTTATTCAAGAAAGAAGGTAAACACCAAAAATTTTTAATACCTACCACATTTATACTACTTAATCTTGTGTGGCTGCTCATGTAACAATCCTTTTTATACAAGCAATAAACATTTTTAAATAATATAACTGCTAAGTTTGTAGTTACTGGCCTTTTACATAGCTAATTTTATTGTGGAGGTGGTGATAGTTTATAGGTCAAATTTACTGCTTTGTTACCTTTGCCTCCCTCATGTAATAAATCTCACTTGTCAAAATGAGTATAGCAAATTTACTGCTTTGTTACTTTGCCTCCTCATGTAATAAATCTCACTTGTCAAAATCAACAACTTTCACCCCTTAACTAACTATAGAGTTTTAAGTTACTTTCTTTTTATCATCATCATTGATACAACTTTTTTTGGTTCTTGGTCTATTTAAGAATACCTCCCAATTCTATTCTGTATTTTATAGTATGTTTGTCAAATTTTTGATTTTTAAAAGTGCCATGTAATGTTTTATTTGTTCCTTATATATACTCTTCAGTCTTCCTCTTGTTTTATGTCCAGCTGACATTTATTTTTGAAGGTATTTCATCTTCCACATGTCCCTTCTACTGAAGCTGTCCCATTTGTATGAATGTTATGATATCCAGATCCCGGTATACAATTTTCTTTTACTCATTTATATGTGTGGTTTAAGATTTTTTCCTTGGGTAATTGTTTGGATTAGATACCCTCCATTTAGGTTATCATATTCACTTTTAACATCTATGATAAGATTGTGTTTGTTGATATTGCATTTAATTGTTTTGAGAATTTACTGTAGAAAAAAATTTTTGCTGTCAGAAATCATATTTGTACTTGCCTAAAACTTTTTCTGCATATGATCTCATAAATTATGTTAGACAGTATCTTGCATGCTGTGTTCAGAAGCATGATTCTGTGGTAGTTTCTGTATTCCAACTAGTCTCTTCTTTTTGTAATGATACAGTATTCCATTTATCAGGTAATTGTTAGTTTTTCAATAATATGTGGTTTGCTTTCAGTATCATCAAATGATATTTAGTCTGATGATGCTGCTTTATTATATTTTAGTTTATTTATTGCTGTTCAAATCTTAGCCATTGTTGGGAGATTTTTTCTCTGTTATGTTATGTTTTTCCTTATAATGTTCTGTCCATCTTTTTATTTCGTGTTGTTTTGTCAATGTAATGCTGGTAATCTCAGTACTTCATGGTCCTAATTTTAAATTCTGTTCTTCATTTGATTATTTTCATGTAGGACTTTTTTGCCACTGCTCTTTTACTTAGATTTTGTAATTCTTGAAGTTGTTGTCTATCTATACTTCCCTCCTTTTTTTGTGCACTTGTTTCTCTTCCTTTCATAGCTGTTTGTCTTCTGCTTTTACTTACCTGGTCCTGTGTCACTGCTGCTTTATATCCTGTGTTTTTTCTTTCAGTTAGTTTTCTTCAAACCATTCACTTCTTTGTTTTTCCTCCATGCCTAATACTTTTTGAGTGCATATTTTATGGCTTTTTTACAGGATTACTTTTCCTCATTTATGTTTTCATGACTTGCTTTATTTTATAGTCTGTTGTTGAAGATTCTTTTGTTTTGTCTTCAGAAGGTTCAAAATCTCCATTTGTCCTCAGATCTATCATATCATGGGCTCAGTACTATAACTAGGTAACTCCAATTATGAGAGTTTTAAATTATCTACTTATTACTACTGTAATTGACAGAGTAAGCTTAAAAAATAGAAGTAATGATTATCAAAATATTCAAAAAAAATTCAGTCTCTTAACATTTATCTCAAATTATCTCTAAACTATAAATTTTGAGTAAACTATAATTTTGGTGGTTTATTTTTATTAGGAGAACAACATGAAGTACTCAAAAAAGAAGATTTTGTCTTAGAATTTATGAATTCTGTAATGGAAGATAAATTACGAAAATTCTCTAGCATAATTTGTATGGATGGAACACATGGCACTAATAAGAGAGGGATGGACTTAACAATAGTTCTCATTAAGGATGACAAAAATGCAAGTTTTCCAGTTGCATTCTTATTATCAAACAGATTGGACCAACAAGTTCAAGAAGTTTTTTTAGGTATGTATTATATGAGTACCTAGTGACAATTTATGACTGGTAAGAATAATTTTCAAAAATCTTTAGGTGCCCTCAAGAATAAGATGCAGACTGAAATTCAGGCAGGCCATTTCATAAGTGATGATGATCCTAAATATTAATGAAACTAATGAAGCTCGATTTATAGACTTATGAAATATATATTTACGAAAATTTCAAGAAGCAAATGAGCTTGATTTTTTAATTATCTGGGAGGGTAAATAAATATATGAAATCATACATTGTAAGTCACCCTTCAGTATATTTTTTTGTAGGTATTACTTTCAGAATGAAGAGAGGATCAAAATGTGGGCACATTGTTACAGAAGAAATTCAGGAATCAATACCAATATGGCGATTGAATCATTTAACAACTTATTAAAAACCAACCATCTAAGGAGAAATGCTGCAGTGAGAATTGAAAAATTATTGGACACAATTGACGATTTAGTTTATATCAAAATGTGGAAGAGAATTATAGACATGGAAAGACCAAAAGCCAACAACTATCAAGACAGGGTTATAGCAAAAGTGCACAAAATAGCAGAAATGATGAAAGAAAAAGTGGAAGTCAAGAAGAATGTGAAGGTGTATGGACAATTTCAGGTAAAATCTTTTAGGGCTCCTAATAAATTATATAAGTATAAGACAACTGTGTGAAAATGAGTGTAAGACATTGTTTTGTAGAGTGTGTAAAATTTGTATTCATCGATACCAGTGTGATTGTGCTGAATATGTGGTGAGGAATACCCTGTGTAAGCATATGCACTTGGTAAAAATATATGAGGAGCGTGTGGGTACTAACTCTGTTTTAGATAATGCTGCAAGGTGTTTGGGAAAAATTTAATTATCAAATCAAGTCATTGGGAGGAAATTAATGAATGTATCAGAAAGAAGCTGGAACAGAAAAATGTGATCCAGGAAAACACTATCCAACATCTTCCAGGATTAACAGGATCTTACAAAGAAACAAAAAATGAAAAAGCAGCAATATTTTCCTTCCAATAAAAAAATAAACTGATTAAAAATTAAATTTGAACAATTCTTGTAGCTCACATGTATTTTTTGTTTTTGTATCTGTATTGGATTTTTATTATAGCTTTATAGGCTTATTTACAAGAAAGTTAATTTAACATTATATGTTTACTTGATTAGTGATAGTAAAATTTCATAAAAGATATGTATTCATGCTTAAGTTAGCTCTGAATTTTAAATAATGTTAAGTATTTTCCTTCCAATAAAAAAATAAACTGATTAAAAATTAAATTTGAACAATTCTTATAGCTCACATGTATTTTTTGTTTTTGTATCTGTATTGGATTTTTATTATAGCTTTATAGGCTTATTTACAAGAAAGTTAATTTAACATTATATGTTTACTTGATTAGTGATAGTAAAATTTCATAAAAGATATGTATTCATGCTTAAGTTAGCTCTGAATTTTAAATAATGTGTTAACACATTATGAGCGGGTCGGGTACAGACGAGACTATAAGGCGCTCCCTAACTTTCGCGTGATTGGTTGGTGGGTGGGTCCCAATTTAAAAATTGGCGGGTTTCATGTTTATTAAAATGACAATAAAATTGAGGTATTGTGGCACAGTATATCGCTAAACAATTTATTAGCAATATATTGTGGTATTGGTACAAAGCGGATGATATTCACATTTTAGGATTAAGCTGACTAGTACAGTTTTATTAGAAATTAAAATTTATTTTTCTTTTGACATTATGTAGGTAAAATTAAAATCTGACATTATGTTTATTTAATTTTGATATGCTAGTGATGCTTTTTTTTATTAGATATATAGATATTGTTTTAATTTTTTTGTTTAGGTAATTTTTTATTAAGATTTAGAGGTTCCTCTTATTATTTTGATTTCTAGAACATTCGTTACCATTATTATTCTCATTAGCTTTCTCTATGTGGAATCGGCTTCTCTAAGTATTTTCCTCTAAACTTTTCGGTTCTCTTCCAGGGACTAAGTACCTCTCCGCTTTTTGTATGAGATTATGGTTTTTCAGAAACATGTAATTTCTGTTCATCCCCTTTTTTTACTGCCCTACATTCAGTACCATACATCATAGCTGGTCTAAAGGCAGTCCTATACAATTTAGGAGAGCTTTAGAGGGGTTTTCCTTCCCCATTGCACCAATAACGACCCCCCCCTCCTTTGATTTCCCATTTTCCCAAACTTGAGAAAGCACATGATGAAGATATCAGAAACCTACTGTGGCAGAGATTAAGTAGGAAAGGAGTGCATACTGAATATGTGAGTGGAGTATGAGCAAGTAAAAACTATAATAGTGTTAAAACAACTATTATAGTGTTAGAACGATTACAGGTAAAACTGGCAAATTTTGTGTAAAAATGGGTGAAAATCAGGGTTTCGCCCATATTTATTCTCATTTGTGCTGGATTAGATAACAACTGAACCTCCTGGGTATTAGTAGAAAAGAGTAGCGGAGACAGGTCCTTGAAGAAAAATGATTAAAATTAAGTTGGATACAAACAAAATATTTAGAATATTCTTTTAAAGATGAAATTTCAAGACCAGATAGAGTAGTTGGCTTGGATAGACAAGAACTCATAAAAGATGATAATGTTCAGCTTTTAGGATTGGTATTACCGTTTTATCTCTAATATTTCAATTAAAGGTAAAGGAAAAAGGCAAATTGAGTTATGTATGATAAAAACGGCACCAAGAAAACTAAAAGGTAAATTGTATAGGACTGCCTTTAGACCAGCTATGACGTATGGTACTGAATGTAGGGCAGTAAAAAAGGGTATGAACAGAAATTACATATTTCTGAGAAACCATAATCTCATACAAAAAGCGGAGAGGTACTTAGTCCTTGGAAGAGAACAGAAAAGTTTAGAGGAAAATATTTAGAGAAGCCGATTCCACATAGAGAAAGCTAATGAGAATAATAATGGTAACGAATGTTCTAGAAATAAAAATAATAAGAGGAACCTCTAAATCTTAGTAAAAAATTACCTAAACAAAAAAATTAAAATAATATCTATATATCTAATAAAAAAAAAGCATCACTAGCATTTTAATATCTAATAAAACTGTACTAGTCAGCTTAATCCTAAAATGTGAATATCATCCGCTTTGTACCAATACCACCAATAAATTGTTTACCGACATACTGTGCCACAATACCTCAATTGTCATTTTAATAAACATGAAACCCGCCAATTTGTAAATTGGGACCCACCCACCAACCAATCATGCGAAAGTTAGGGAGCGCCTTATAGTGTCGTCTGTCGGGTACTAGTACCCGTTTTGGCGGATTGCCACTTATAAGCGGGGCAGGTACAAGTACCCGCTCCGCTCATTGCCGCTTAAAAGCAGGATAGGTATTAGTACCCGTTTAAAATCATCACATTTAAATGACACATAAGTAAAAATAATGTTTTATATAATGTACGGACACAGTATATTGGTGTATGTATTATTATTAGGAACGCATTAGACATAACATCCGAAGTAATCATAATAAAATTTGTTTGTCTTTCAAATTTCCTTCATATTATGTTTGTGTTTCATTTCGTTTATTATGATTTCGTTTATTATAATACTTTATTACTCCTATAGTAGTACAACGTGTTCTTAGACGAGTTACAACGAGTTTTATGAGTTTTTTTGTGATGAATTTAAGAATATAAAATTTACATCTGGTCACTCGTTGTTCATGTCCAGTTCTTATACAACTATATCAGAACATTTACTCGTATTTTTATCGTTTTCAAAAACTTCTTTAAACGTTATAAATTTATTTGAATTTTACTATTTAATAAAAATGGAGCCTGATAGTGATAGTGATGTATACGCAGATAACTTGTCGGAGATTTCACATGATGCGGAGTTTCCTGAATTAGACAGTGAAAGTGACGAGGAATTATTTCGACCTAGAAGAAATCGAGTTTTGCCAATACCATCCAGCGACTCTGAAGACAGTGATAACGAAGTGTTTGATTGGTCAGAAACTGATAATGTGCCAATTATTGAACAATTCTTAGGACACAGTGGAGTTTTTGTAATGCCAAATAATTCGGAGAGTGTAGTAGATGTGGTTAAGCTATTTATTGGAGATGATTTATTTGAAGATATGGTGATGGAAAAAAAATGTTACGTTTACAGCACCTTACTATATGGAATGGAGGCCTGGACCTTCAAAATCAACTCACTCAGGCGTTTGAAAAGTTTTGAAATGTGGTTATTTCGAAGGATGCTGAAAGTCCCCTGGACAGCGCATATGAGCAACGAGCAGGTCCTACACAAGATGGGTACCGACAGACAACTCTTAAAAATAATGAAAATACGGAAAACCTCATATTTGGGACACATATACAGAAATGAGAAATACCAGCTACTGCAGCTTCTTATAGAGGGGAAGGTAGAAGGAAAACGTGGTCCTGGTAGACGGCAGGCGTCCTGGTTGAAGAACATTCGTGAGTGGACTGGTTTGGATTCTCAATCTTTAATAAGAAAAGCCAGGGACAGAAATGATTTTGCTAAGGTTATCGCCAACCTTCATTGAAGACGGCACCCAAAGAAGAGAAGGAAACTAATCGGTATCGCGCACAAAACCCAGATTTATTTAGAGGCAGAGCAAAATCTGTGAAGTGGAAAGATGTGACTGTGGTAGAATTAAAGAAAATGCTCGGACTACTTCTCCTAATGGGACGAGTTCGTAAGGATACAAGAGACGAATATTGGTCTACAGAAAAAACTATCCAAACTCCAATTTTTGCTGAAGTAATGAGCAGGGATAGATTTAGACAGATATGGTTTGCGTGGCATTTCTCTAATAATGATAACAGAGATGACAGAGATCGCCTTAAAAAGATTCGCCCGATTATATCTTATTTCTTACCTAAATTCCAGGAAGTCTACAAACCCGATGGAGAGTTATCATTAGATGAAAGCATCATGCCATGGAAGGTTATAATGCATCAAAAATTATAAAGTACGGATTACTTATAAGAATGGTTTGTGAAGCTAGAACTGGTTACATTTGTAATTTTCGTATGTACTGTGGAGAAGGAAGTCGATTACAAGAAACAATTTTAAATCTACTGAAACCCTATTCCCACTTATGGCATCACATATATATGGACAATTATTATAATAGTGTTGCCACTTGTGAATTACTTTTACAACATAGATTTCGAACTTGTGGCACTATTCGCTTGAACAGAGGCCTTCCTCTTTGGTTGAAAAATGCTAAACTAGCAAGGGGAGATAATGCCAAAACATTTTATTACAATGTTGGCAATCGAAAAGACCTGTTCGAATGATATCAAGTATACATTCAGCTAATATTGTAGAAAGCCACAATATTGACTGGGCGACAAAAGAGCGAATTTGGAAACCATTATGTGTTGTTGACTACAACAAATATATGAAGGGTGTCGATCGCGCCGACCAATACTTATCGTATTACTCGATTGTACGACGTACCAAAAAATGGACGAAAAGGGCTGTCATGTTTTTCATCAATTGCGCGCTATTTAATGCTTTCAGGGTTTTTAAAACATTAAATCCACAATCAAAAAAGAAGTATAAGATATTTTTACATGATGTCGCAAAAGAATGGATTACTGAAATTACTCCTGAAAACAGAGATGATCCTGTACCAGGTACATCTGCTACGTCCAATAGAAATGATCCTCCGGAGAGATTATCAAAAGATGTAAAAAAACACAAATTAGAAAAAATTACTACAGGGGGCACAAAACTAAAGCCTCAGAGACAGTGTCGTGTATGTGCCGCCAATAAGAAGAAAAGCTTAACCTGTTATATGTGCAAATTTTGCAAAGTTTCACTACATCGTGGAGATTGTTTTTTTAGGTACCATACTCAGGAAAAATATTAGAATCTAGCCTTAACTACAGGTAACTTTATAAAGCAGTAAAATATTGTTGTATATGTAAAATTTTATGAAAACATTTTTAAAATGTAGATTTTATTGTGTTTTTATTTTGTTCATAACTTTTTTTAAATATTATTCTGTAACTTTAAATATTTTTGAAATGTTGATTTCATTATGTTTTGTTTTAAATTTTGATCATATTTTTTTTATTCTTTTATATGTTTTGAATATTGTATGTATAACGTTACCTAAATAGTTTTATTCTTATATATTTTTTTAAATATTGGTCTGTATGTATACCTTTAAATATTTTTGAAATGTATCTTCCATTATGTTTTGTTTTAAATTTTGATCATATTTTTTTATTCTTATATATGTTTTGAATATTGTATGTATAACGTTATCTAAATAGTCATTATTCTTATATATATTTTTTTAAATATTGTTCTGTATGTATACCTTTAAATATTTTTAAAATGTAGCTTCCATTATGTTTTGTTTTAAATTTTGATCATATTTGTTTTATTCTTATATATTTTATGAATATTTTTTGTATGTATCGCAATATTATTGAAATGTACATTTCATTATGTTTTTTTTATAAAATGTTGTTCATAAAGAATTCAACTAATGAGTAATATTTTTATAAACCAAATACATTCCACCTACAATTATCCTACAAAGTTGGTAACCCTAATCCGATTATTGGTAATATGAAAGTAGAATTTATTGTATGAATTTTTTCATTCTCATGTTTTTTTTTTAATTTAAAACTAATTAGTAATATTTTTATAAAACAAGTGATAAAATCACCCAGAACTCCACGAACTTCTGAATATAGGTACTTACACGGATTTTAGCAATCCACCTACAACTAACCTACAAAGTTGGTAACTCTAATCCTATTATAGGCAATACGGATGTAGAAACTTATTCTAGGCATTTTCTATTCTTATATTTTTTTAAAAACTTGTTAGATTTTGAGTTACAACTCTCAAACTTTTATGTATCCGAGCGTATACATTGTATATTCGCCCGCTACGCAACATTGTTGACCATGCTAGATCGCCCGCTCATAATGTTGTTTGTAGACTTTTATATTAGAGTTGTATTTTGAAATAGGGATGTACTGGGTCCTAGGCAGGGTTTAGAGGGGTTTTACCTTCCCCGTTGCACCAATAAGGCCCCCCTAAAAGAATAAATTTTAAAAATAGCTATTTAGTGTTTTATTTGATTTGAAATAGTTATTTCCAGTAAACATTTGCTTAATTTTGTTCAGAAAATTTTTCACCTCATGGTGAAATCTAACACAAATTAGTTCAACTTTCTAGAAATAAAAGTAGATAAAAGTTAATTTGGATATATATAAGGCAAGTTGACAATATCAATTTTTATTATAAAACAGCTAATGGAAAAACTTAAAGTTAAAAGGAAAGACTTTACATAATTTTTATTAAACTTGAGATGGCATATGCCTACAAAAAAATTAAAACCATTAAAGCTACATATTTAATAAAAAAAAACAGCACTAGGATATCATACAGTCAGCTTATTCCTAAAATATGTAGTAGTAATACCCAAGTTTCATTTGGAAAATTAAAGACATTTCAAATAAAACTGTAATAAGTCTGCTTAATCCTAAAATACGAATATTATCTTCCTACCAATAATATATATTCTAGCGGTTTCTACATTAAATTTGTCTCACTGAATACATTTGGAGACCCATAGTTTAGGCATTTGTTTGTCTCTAGGAAACTCAAAAAAACGACACGTCGAAAAAGTTTTACTTTTTTTATTATTATTGTTTAAACAACCCACCACTGCACAATACATTATGGCAAACAAATAATTATTAGTCTTTTTTATAAAGTAGCTACAGGTAGTTGAGAGGAAGTTGCATGCGACAAACAAATTAGGTGATATTACCACAGTAAACTGAATGTTTTCACCACAAGATTTATATAACAATATAATATACAACGACTTTACTACATCAATAAATAAATCATTCACTACATTTTAAAATTTACAGGATAGAAAACTCGATAACACAGCAACATAATAAACATGAACATAGCAATTAACTTGCTGTCATTAAATTAGTCTCAGGATTACGTCACAGTAAGTTGCGCGTTGACTTATCTTGTTTGTTTTAGTATCATGTCTCCTATCTCTCTTAGAATAATTCCTTTTCTATTATCCAGGCGAATTCACCCAAGATCTTGTTTTTCAGCAAGACGGGGCTCCGCCTCATTACGATGCTCGCGTTCGAATTTTTTTAAATAATTTGTATTAGGAATAATGTAATAGGATTGACATGCAGACCCTACAAAGAGTTAGGGAGGCAACGAAACAAAGAATCTACTTCTGCCAGGAAGTAAATGGAGAACATTTAGAGCATCTCCTGCAGTAATTTAAGTTTTCTTTAAGATAATTTGCCAGTTCCTTTAATTTTAAAGATGTAATTTATTACATAATTTTTTGTATATTTTATTTTAAATAAAACCATTATGCCATACAAAATTTCAAATTCGTACATTTTTGAATTCTTATTTTTAAACCCTTTCCAACGAACTATCGCATGACTTTCATTGCTATTAAAAAAAACTGAGGGGTTGCTGTCAACTGAAGAAAAATTGACGGGTCCGAGCGTTTTTTTCATGTTTGGTGGTGGGGGGGGGGGGGTGGGGTAAGACCTAATAGTTTGCCAAATATAGTTACCTTCACAGGTAACAGGTGATATTTTAAGTTTTGCAGTTTGTGTTTTTAATTTGGTGAAATATTGATTTAAAAGGTGGTTGCCTTTCTCTAAGCCACTATTATGTTATGTTTGGCTAAAAGATTCGTTAGTTGTTCAGATAAACCTTTTATATATGGAAGATTTGTATAAGTAGTTTTGATACTTATGGGTTTATTCTTATTTTTATTGTTGTAAAATTTATTTAGTCTTGATTTGACAATAGTTTCTTTTATTGCAGTTGGTCTTTATTCTGGATCTTTTAGTTTTATATATCTATCAGCAGGACGTATAATAAAAGACTTCTTATGGGAGAATGGATAATCTGCTGAAACGTTGATTTCAATGGAATAATAAAATTTAGTTCCAAATTTAATATTACTTATTGAACCTAAACCAAAGAAATACTAATTTTATATAATATATATATATATATATATATATATATATATATATATATATATATATATATATATATATATCACCCTTAGTGCAAGGCTGCAGTAACTCAAAATTTTATGAAAATGAAGTAATCATGGAATTCGATTGTAAACGTGCATATCTATCCCCTGTAAAACTTAAGTAAATTTCAAATGTTTAACTGGCTATATATTATTACAACAACAACAGTTTAACTATTTTGCGTTTTTGTATATAAGTTCCGTGCAAAACTGTTGTAATTCTAATGTAACAGAGAGTTTTGCACGGAACATTGCAATGGTTTCGATTACAAGCAATGAAAGGCACTAAAAAAGTAAGATATTTGTTATTTTACTATCTATATCTGTGGTGTTTAATTTTAATATACAGCGTGTCTATGTAATCCATTAACGACCGAGACAATAAACAAATATTTAGGAGACCAATATATTCATGTAAGTTTTATGTGCTTTGTGTGGCATTATATTTTTCATAAAATGTGTGCGATGTCGTTTGACATTTTATTTATGAGATGGATTAAAAACACGTAAAATAAGACTAATTATTTACAGCCAAAAAGTATTTTTTTTATGAAAGAAAAAACAGTTATCTTAAAAATTGTGTATTAACAATACTGACAGGTTAAAAATATCTATTCTCAGAAAACTTGTTATATAAAAACTAAATCCCAAATTGTATTAAATCTTCATGTAACCTTCCGGGCGATTGTCTTATCATATTGTCCCCCCGTAATTCCCAACTTTTACTAAGGTAGTGAATTTCAATCCTTTTGTTAATCACTGCACTCAAGGTAGCCTGATTTGCATAATTTTATTATAGTCCTTTTGTTTTGAATTTAAATAAAAATATTGAAAGTTTTACAAATAATTTTTCTACCTTGTTATGACATTGTCATTACAAAGCAAAGGAATTGTGGCTATCAGAAACATGTGCAGAAGATAGAAAGATTAAATTGCCGCTAGCGATAAGACGTTTTATTAGGTACCTATCTGATTTCTTGAAATCTATTAAATGTAAAGTTTAATACCATACTAAACCCCGATTGCTGTTGGGGATTATTTGTTCTTTACTTACCCGATAATTTATTGAAATTTATTAAACGTACCTACCAAACCCCGGGAATTACTTTCCCTTTATCTACCAGGTGATTTCTGAGAATCCATTAAATGTAATGTTTAGTACTATTCCTATCGCTGTGAGGATAGTGAGGATAGCAACGACATGCAGAGTAAGTTGAATTTAAATTAATTGTTTTATTATAATATACGAGAAGTGCTACTTAAACCTGCCTACAAAGAACAACCAAAAATTAAAATGGCCAAAAGAAGGATTTGGTATACTTCTGCCATTCGGGAATGATACCAGAAGCCCACCATAGTTTGTATAAAAATATTTTGGCCCAGATGAAATATACGAGAAAAGGACAACACCTAACAGAAAATGTGTCTACACTTTTATTTTCTCCGTGCAAAAGTAACTTTAAAATCCTAATATTAAATGTGTAGTGATTAACAATGTTCTCCGTGCAAAACATGTCTTTACCACTGACTAAAATGTTTGTATCATCTGCATAATTTGTTATGCTGGAAGTAGTATTAGCCACTAGACCATGAAGATCATTGATATAGATCACAAACAGTAAAGGACCAATCACACTTCCTTGTGGTACTCCAATATTGATAGTGCTTTCAGATGAGATGCCTATTTCAGTGTTTTTATGTATTTTTACTAAATGTCTCCTATTTGCCAAGTAGGACTTAAACCAGTTCAATGCTGGCCCACGTATGCCATATTTCTCCAATTTATCAAATAATATGTCATGCACTAAACAGTCATATGCCTTTGATAGGTCCAAAAAGAGACCCAAAGCTATATGACCAATCTCAGTACATTTCAAAATATCCCAGAAAAATCGCAGTCTGAGTTGATTTTCCCTGTTGATAACCATTCTGATTTGCACTAATAATATGACATTTTGTTAAAAATTCTGTTATCCGCCTATACATAGTCATTTCTAAGATTTTTGAAAAGGAACATAAAAGGCTAATTGGTCTATAGTTATTAATTAATTTAGGATCACCCTTTTTGTAAACAGGTGTTACTATGGCAGTTTTCAGGCATTCAGGAAATACACCAGATTTTAGTGAATTATTTATGATTGTAGTGAGAGGATTCACTATCTCCTTTATACAAAGTTTAAGGATTTTACTGGGTATTTCATCAATTCCACAACTCATTTTGTTTTTTAAATTTTTAGTTATATCCATAATTTCAGTTTCTGTCACAGGTGCGACAAACACTGAATTTATGTTACTTGCAATGTTGTCTTTATATTTAGTGTATTGTAATTGAGATAAAGTGTTATTTAAAGAGGTATTTAAGTGGATCATGTATTTATCAGCAATCTCTTGAGGACTACCCTCTACTTTTATTGAATTTACACTTTTTAATTGACCAATAATTTCACTAACAATTTGCCACATGCATTTATTTTTGTTGGCAGCTTCAGACATCCTGTTTTCATATAGCTTTGATCGTTTTGTTATTAGTTTCTTATTATATTCTTTTTTTACCTGTCTATAGGAATCATAGAATTTATGGTTAACTCTGCTCATTGTAAACAAGATGTCTAAACGAGTCTTACATTCTATTATCTCTGGATCATCTCTTTTATTAAGGCCTTTTTTACGTTGCCTAGAATCTAACTTTTTAAAAGGAAAGCACTGATTGAATATATACAGAAACTGATTTAAGAAAGTATTCCATTGATCATTTACACATTTGTAACTTAAATTAAGCCAGTCATGATTATGTAATTTACTTATAAAGGTTTCAATATTATTTGTACTAAAATGTCTTTTCATTTCAAGAGTATTCGTTTCTGCTTCCTCTACCTGAAAAGTTAATTTTTGGGCAGAATGATCAGAGATTCCAGCGTGCAAGACTTCTAGTGACACATATGATTGCATATTTGTTAGTATGTTATCTATACAAGTTTTAGATGTGGCAGTTACTCTAGTGTAGTCTTCAATATATATATATATATATATATATATATATATATATATATATATATATACATATATATATATATAATATATATATATACATATATATATATATATATATATATATATATATATATATATATATATATATATGGTTATATGTTATTATGTATATATTATTATATGAATATATATATATATATATATATATATATATATATATATATATATATATATTATTGTGATATTCAAAATCTTAGTGCGCCAAGCAATTAATTAGCTAATTAATTAATGAATTAATTAAAATTATTTAAATGATATAATTATGATTCTATCACACTTTTTAATTATCTTATCTCAGGGTTATATTCGAGCTTCAATATCTATGCTTTACATGTGACAGGTGAGGTCCAAAGAATACCGGAATAATAAAAAACATATATGATATAACATTATATATTGAAATAAAAATAATAAAACAAAACTCACACTCAAATGTTTTCAATAAACAGTATCTCATATAATGATTCTCAAAATTTTGTTCCACGTACGTGAAACTTTAAAATTAATGGTACAAATAATATAAATTAAAATCTTAAAATCCCAATTATTATTCTAAAACTCCTAATCAAAATATTTATATCTTTTCTAGAGTAATTGTAAAAATTGTGTTATCAATAAAAGAAAAACTGCAGAAAAACAAAACTATCTCTTTCTGATGATGAGTGGTCCAAATCTTTGTTCCTTGTAGCCTATACTATCTATTCTTAGCAGCTCCCTAGGTAATTAACAATCTTACAACAAATTGTTGCAAGTTTATCGTCCTTAATGATCTCCTTCAAATGCACGAATCATTCAAATTATGCTAGCCTCTTCTCCTCTCGATAAACTGAATCTCTCGTTAGCCTGAGTGAAAAATGACTCTTGGAATATCTTCTCTTTACGATAAACTGAATCTCTCGTTGGACTGAACAGTAACTCTTGGAATATAAGTAGAAAAATATGACTTACAATATTTTGCTGGATCATCTTCTGTCAGATACACTAACTCCACAAAAACTCACTAACATTCAACACTACTGCTTGCTACCTCTCGGGAACCACCAGAGAACAATGACTGTTCGTCTTGCACCCTTGGAAACCAACTGCCTATATGTTTTTTTTCAAAAACTAACTAAAGTCTCATGTTTTCTATAATGAGTGATTCTGCAATGAAAGTAGTACTCATTAGGTAAATTATAGTTTTGAATATAATTTATATTTGATGCACCAAAAGCAGGACCTACGTCATAGTAGCTTTAAAAACAATTCTTGCTTTAACAATTGCTTATGATTTAATAATTGCTTTAAAAATAAATATTTTAAGCAATAAACTGTTCCTACGTACTTCTTTAATCTATCCGCATATTAATGAATTATTTTGAGCATGTGTATTCGATAGGTCTGTCAAGATATTATTTATAAAATATAAATCTGTCCAAATCCATTTAATAAATATAAGGTGTAAATAATTTCGTAACAGGTCCTATCATAAATCAGAAATATTGTAAAACATGTACAAGCCATAAAGATCATTTTAAAACGAGTTGCTTATGTAACATTAAAAGTGAAAAGAACATCGAAACAAAGATTATTTAAGTTTACGCCTCTGCAACGGTATCCGACGATAAAGCTCTTGATGTCTTTTATGAAGATATCTCTAAAAGTTATGGAAGAGTATCATACTCGCTTAAAAATATTTATAGGTGACTTCGATACAAAACTAAACGATACAATTTAAAAAAACTGAAAATTTTGGGTGATAAATTCAATAATGAATAAAAAACCGCAAAGATAACAATAACATAATTTCTTGGATAAGCCTTTAAGGAAGAACCAGAATTACACAGCTTACATGGTCATCAGCTAACGACCTATCGTAAAAAATGGAATGGTACTGAATAATTTAACAAGTGATAATCATAGACTAGTAAGGGCATATTAAGGGAATTTAAAATGAAAAAAGAATCAACAAAACTAAAAATTGAATATGCAAAAAGTTTTTTTTATTTTATTTTCCAAGTAAAGATTTACGATTTTAGTCCAGTCGCCAGAGATTTGACCTCTAAATACGAACAAGCTGAATTCTGCTGAAATGTCAATTTTGGGATTCTAAAAATATGCATAGTTTACTCCTCCTACCCCCGGTTTTCCCCTAAAACCCCCCATCGCAGCAGGGAGAAAAATTGATTTACCAAGAATCTGTACGCCGTAAAAAAAATGTTTCAAATAAAAAATGTAACTGAGATAATTTAATACAAAATTTTTTATTAAGACTTTCTTCGTAGAATGATAGAAACAACGGCTGAAGCGACCGGGGATGTTGAAAGTCAGTTACGGGAGCGAAATCAATTTTAAATAAAATTTGTATCAACTTGACAATAAAAATCCGATATCTTTTGATCAGAGTAGCCCATCGGCAAAAATCAAAATTCATTTTGCAATGAAATCTTTGAATTTTGACGCCAATAAAATCAGTTTCTATAAATCTGTTCAATAAAAACAGTTTTCGCAATTTTTGCCATTTGTTTTACGATTCTCATGAGATCAATAAAACATATTAATTCCATGGACCAACCATGGTGGAATTTTCATCGTTAGAGACTAGTCTTTAAAATATACAATATGAAATTTTGATAAGTTTCGGCAACAAACGTATCTCCACGAAGACAGGATTAGGTGAAGTTTGTACTGAAGTTGTTTAGTTTTAGAGTAAACGTACTTGTTTAATCGAAAAGAAGCAGTTTTACATTTCAGATCGTTTGTAATGTGAAATTTTAAATTCAGTGTTTTTAGACATATTTCAAGTGCCTCACATTTTTTGTCAAACTCAAAACCGAGATTTCATGTGTAGATTACCATTAAACACACCCAATCAGATATAAACTTAACCTGGTATAAGCCCTCAGCCTTAGAGTACACACGTTGACACACCCGCTTTACAAAAAAGAATCTCTCGATCTACTAAAGTCCATTCTCATAGAAAACTCTTATCCCATCATCATCAATAAATTT
Organism: Diabrotica balteata; assembly: GCA_918026665.1. Lineage (NCBI taxonomy): Eukaryota > Metazoa > Arthropoda > Insecta > Coleoptera > Chrysomelidae > Diabrotica > Diabrotica balteata. The sequence goes on along the minus strand of OU898278.1, from coordinate 74,980,361 downwards.
CTATATTTCGAAAGCTATAGGCGGTTCACTACTGAACAAAATACAGATGAATAATTCCCCTCTCACCCCTGAACAAACCACAATGCTTCACTTTTGTACTTCCCACAAATTACGAACAAGCTTACCAAACTTTTCAAAAACTTGTCTGTTAAACTACCCTTAAAAATACCAGAACCTTAAAAAAGATATTTTTGAACACAAAAACTCCAATGGCCCCTCTAGAATAAACTAATGTCGTCTATAGTATATCCTATGCAGAGTGTAACTCCTGCTTCATTGGCCAGACCAGCCAAATGTGCCAAATTCTAAAACATCTAGCATCCCTAAATAAAAGATCCGACATCGATAACTTGAGCCAGATATACCATCTCTAAACATACAGAACAAATAAGGACTTCAATCTCTATTCTTCGTCCCTTTTTTTAACTAATATTAAAATAAAAAAAATAATATATAAAATAATATAAGAATATAATATATTAAAATAAAAAAAATATAAAAAAAATCCTTTTTAAAAAAGTTCGGTCTCTTTTCTTTTACCAATTCCCTGGATAATCGTACGTCACTGCATTCCAAATAATTATTATGTACGAAAGCAAGCCACTTAAGGAATTATAACATTAAACAACCCATAGAAAACAAACGAAAATATACTAAAAAGGAAAAGACAGTTAAGATTTAATTTCACGTATAGTGCGTCAATGTAGCCCCTATACGTATTTCGGCCTAATAGGCCTCGTCAGAACCGCAATTTATTGTCGCTCTGAACGTGAAAATAAATCTCTTCTGTCTTAGGAAGCAACTCTAACATGGCTTCGAATGGACGCAAATAGCGACATCTGATATTAAAATCCGTAAACTAATTTTCGAAATCAAATTCAGATTTTTGCTTTAATCTGTGCCTTCTAAGGATTGCAAGACAAAACAGATGTTGATAAAGATGTTATTAGAGACACGGGGAATCTAAAATTTGCATTCCACGTCATATCTCCTCAACTAGGGCTCGACGAGGCCTATTAGGCCGAAATACGTATAAGCGGCTACATTGACGCACTAGACGTGAAATTAAATCTTAACTGCCTTTTCTTTTTTATTCCGATTACTCTAAACGAGTACAAGAAGCCAATTCGCTAAGGATTTTTGCTTAGTTGAGAAGATATGACATGGAATGCAAATTTTAAATTTCCCATGTCTCTAATAACATCTTTATCAACGTCTGTTTTGCCTTGAAATTCTTAGAAGGCACAGATTAAAGCAAAAATCTGAATTTGGTTTCGAAAAAATTAGTTTACGGATGAAAATATACTAGTCTGGTTTGACCCTTGAAATAACTTTAACAAATTAAAATAACTTTAACAAAACTTTAACAAAAAACATCCAAATTAAGGTACCGGTCAAAATAAAAAAATCACCAAAAATTAAATAAATAAACAATTTTTTTTTAAACAACAAACACAAGAAAAACAACAGTTTTTCTTGTGTTTTTTGTTTTATTTTTCCTCGTTTAGTTAGTTAAGTTTTAATGTTAGAGTAGAGTAGTTTTTTCATAACATCATAAAAACCTACAAATTGTTTTTGTAAGTAGGTATGAACCATTTTCGTTTTTTACTTATATTCTAAGATCATTTCTGTTTGTAGAAAACTGAGGATGCTTAAAAAAATAATAAAAGTGAAACGAATTCTATTAAGTCAATGAAGTAGTTGGCGACTTTTATTTGCCAATAATTTACCGATCAAACCTCGGCAATTCAAAAAAATTTAAATTCAAAGGAGGGAAATAATTGGGTAAACAGCTGATAGACAATTTAGTATTACTCTTGTTACATTATACAATATATTTCGCCTATTTTTATAGCATCAGGGATTGAGCAAACAGCTGATAGACAATTTAGTATTATTATACTTTTTTTACATTATCCAATATATTTCTCTTATTTTTATAGCATTAGGAAAAGCTACAATGATAGTTATTAGGTACTCGTACATTTTTTTACATATATGATGAATTCGTTTTTTTTTTTTTATTTAGTAAGTGAGGATGTTTGTCAAGATGTTGAATTTAAAACAGTTATACATAACAATAATAATTAGAAACTTAAGTGAGGTAGGGGATAGTTTGCCCAGCTAATTCAGGAGGGGTATTCTCAACTTGCTCCAGACAATCGAATATCCCCATATAACACTAAATTGGAATTATTTTATATTGAATGAAAACTATGTTGAAACTTTTTCTTTCTTGGGCCAAACAGATAGTATAGAAAAAGACATTTCAACACAGGATAAAAATTTTCTCGCTTGGGGGTAGCAACCAGTCTTTTTCTACATAGTCTCTTTTGAAAAAGAAAAACATTAGTTTTTTTTTTAATTTATTTTTGTTTCTCGCCAACTAATGGCCATTGGCAGGGTATAGACTAAGAGCCTATATGGGTGAAATTTGCTAATTATTTTAGGCACGATGAGATCCTACAACTTAAATAGTAGAACTTAAAAGAAAACATATAAATACTGTGCAGTCACTTTTTAGTAGCACATGCGTCGACAGTGGCGTATCAACCTTTTCACATATGGACGGGATAAATAAATTAAAAGCTACTCTCTCTCACTTCCAGAATTCAATTTTTTTAAGTTTAATGTAATTAGATAATACGACTCATCGTAATTTTAACCTACCACCACCTTTCCCCTCCCCCTCCATCATAAAACTTAATTTTTCGTGTTTATTTTTTTTTAGATGGGACGAAATCAATTTTATAATTTCAAAAAATACACAAGGATAGTTGTGAATAAACACTTCAAAATAGATCAAATCAATGTTTTTTAAAAGTTATTTGAAAATTGAAGCAAATGAGTCCCTTAGAACATTTAAAAATGGGAGAAACACTTTCAAACCTCGCAAAACCCCTAAAAAACAGTCTTAGAGATTTTTGAAGGTGGCGAACTTTTAGGCCTGCAGCCATCCCTAAAAAAAGTTATAGGTTTTTTCCGTAAATAATAATAATAATAAATAATAATAATAATAAAAATAAATAAATAAATTTTCCTGACTCAGCAGGAAAAAATGCGCACCTGGATGAGTAAACCTCTGCATGGGCGACATCTCAATGAGATCAACCAAGAATATGTCGACAATACAGCGTCGAACTATTGGTTGACATCAGGAAAGATGTTTCCCGAGACTGAGGGTTTCCTACTTGCCATTCAGGATCAGGTTATTCCAACTAAAAATTACCTGAAATATATTGTTAAAGATCCTCAAGTCCAAAATGACAAATGCCGATATGGATGCCAAGCCCAAGAAACCATCCAACATCTTACCGGTGGCTGCCAGGCATTTGTCGGTACTGATTATAAAGAACGCCATGACTCAGTAGGAAAGATTATTCACCAAGAACTAGCTGACAAACTGGGACTTCTCCATACCGACCATCTTCCTTATTATCAATACGCTCCTGATAGAATGCTTGAAAATGACAACTACAAGCTATACTGGGACCGCACTGTGCTTACAGACCAACCAGTGGCCCATAATAGACCGGATCTCATACTAGTTAATAAACTTACCAGGCAAACAACACTTATTGATGTGGCGATACCTAACACTAACAATTTGCTTGTTAAATACAACGAAAAGATCGCCAAGTATAGAGATCTAGAAATACAAATCAAGAGACAATGGAGAATGGAAAGTACCCAGACAGTACCTATTGTTCTATCTACTACTGGTGTTATTCCCAAGAACCTCCTAGGAACATAAAACAGCTGGGTCTAAATGAACATCTTTATAAGGCCATGCAGAAAGCTGTACTCCTCGCGACGTCCAGATGTGTACGAAAATTTCTGGGAGATACTCCGACATACCAAGTCACCTAGGGCTCGATAACACGGAAAGAGTCCCACCAGAGCTCAATCCTTTTGATACCGTAGGTATCTGGGATGAGTGAATTTTCCCCTTAGAGGGAGTGTGAGCCGTATGGCTAAATCTGGGATAATAATAATAATAATAATAAGTAATACATAATAATTAGGCATTTATTAAAAAAGAAAAACAATAATAAAAAAAAAATTAGAAATCTAAGAGAGTATTTACTCTCTAAACAGTATTTTTGTTCAAGAGGATAATCATAAGGAGGCCGAATCAATTGGAATCATAGTCCGTGAGTTCACAAGGGATCTCGTCCTCATCATCTTCGTCGTTGGAACTGTCATAATTCACTATTTTCGTGAGAAGCATACTAATAGCTTCCTGGGAAAAGGACTTGCTTTTCTTCTTCCGTTTTATTCTGCAGCAGCTGATGAAGGGATCAGATGTCAGCAACAACCTATTTAAAACATCCCTGTTGCAGTCCACTCTTGAAAATTTTCTGCCAAAGTCTACGCGATATTTGCGGAAATGTTTGTTTCGGGCTTCAGCAGCCTCTTCTGATAGCTGTCCAATAGGTACCATGTGACTTGATATGAATTGAGCTCCATGCATCAGAATCTTGTGAACTGTAGGTGACATGGGATGCCGACCATACAGTTCCACATACAGTTTGGCGGTTGCGTGAGCAAAGTAATCGAATTTCAAAGGATCAATATCATATCCGCTTGATATCACTTCAAGAATGATTTGGAACCTTTTTATCAAATTCACATTGATTCCAGTAATCCGAGATGAGCATTCAGGATCGTCAAAAAATCTTCTCGTATTTTCGTCGTTACTATTGCCGTAACCGATTTTGGGAATATCAATAAAAAGGCCCATCTCTTCTTTAAAGCTTTTTTGTATTTTTTGTTTTGTTTCTTTCAAAACATGTTTCTTTTCTGCCGTTCGTGCTTGCCACTTCTGTAAGGGCGCTTTGTACGCCAAGTGCAATTATAGCTCGAAGAAACTAATTCTTGCGTGAAGAATGGAGAGTCCGAATCTCAGAGACTCTTCACAAACATTGCCTCTTTCAAGTTTGTTGAAGTCCTTAGATGTCTGTCCACATATATAGCATCTCATTGTTGAAGCTGTGTCAGTAGCCGCATTGCACACTTTTCCATCGACCATTGTGAACAAAATGGTGTGATTTAGTTTAACGGAACCTTCCATGCAAGTTGTTTCTTTGAGATTACTTGCTTGTTCTTCAATATAGGTAATTTCTTCCTTGGTGACATCCTTTGTTTCGTGAATGAATCGAGCCCGGATAGGACGACATAATCTCATCGAAGAAGGCACTTGATTTTGCCATATAATTTTTCTTGTCTCTTCATTCACAGAAACAACGATTCTCACAGGCACAAGAGAACTTAAAAATATATTGGCATCATCGTCATCAGTATTGCCAAATTTTTGCTTAAATTGTGTCTGATTAGATCCATCACAGCCCCATTTTGATATTAAGATAAGATGTTGCTTCTCAAACTCTGATAACGTGTCAACTACTTTTGTTAAATATTGAAGTAGTCGCAAAGCCGTATGGTTCAGCAAAGCTTGAAGTTCAACTGCAAAGCTAGTTTCAGTGACTTGTATGCTATCTTCGACAGGATAACACTCCTTCTTCGCTTTTTGTAAAATCGAATAGCAAGGATAAATTTCTTTTCTGCCACCTTGTATTAATTCCCATTGCCTTCTTGTAAAATTACCTTCTATAAATAACGCTAAAGCTTCTTGTGGTGTATATTTTCCTGTGATTGGTTTTTTTTTTAGCTGACGATATTGCTTTTCGGAACTTTTTAGCTCTGGTAGGCGTTGGCGTTATTTCTTTCATAACCTTAGATATCTCAACATTTCCCGCAGTACCGTGACTCACGCTTGCAGCGTAAGTCAATTCATCGACAGGTACCCGGTCCCGTAAATCTTTTGTTCTTCGACGCTTACTACGCTCACACAATTCTCCGAATTCTTTTGTTGGTCAGCCTGCTTTGTGGGTCCAAGTAGGTAGTTCCAGTGATACATTAAGCCATTCCATATTGTTTTCTAAGAATCTTCTATCAGTACTATGCGCTAACGACCATCTTTTTTTGAAACTGGTCTTGAAATATTTCAAAGAACGGGTAAGAACACTTCTTCTTTCGGATGAGCATGAAGTTAGTTGCGCAAGTCTTTCTTCCAACAACGAAAATTTTTCTTGAATCTTATTTCCTTTGAAATCCCTCATAATAGTATAGAGCTCCATTCTGGTGATTTGTTTCACTCTTTCCAAATAATCTACGACAAAAGAAAACAAAAATATAAGCTCTATCGGTATAATTATAACCTTCCCCATATAGTTTGAAGTACTATAAAAAAATATGGGGTACGTTGGGGGTACTTTTTATTCATGTGTCTACTACCCTAGATTCTACATTTTATGTATACATAAAAAATTTGAGGCGACAAAGCGCGACACATAAACAAAAATACTAATGTATTTTAAATTTCTCTAAAAAACGAGTCAAAAAAACACCCGCTGTTAATTGGTGGCTATACAAGTAGAAAATTAAGAAGTAACATAATAAAATATACTTAAGTATATAATACTAACCTTCTCTATCCATGTCCGAATAGTTATTTTCCTGTTGTTTGCAACACGAAAACTGATAAATACAAACGAGATCGCTTAAATCAAAAACACGCGTACAGCACGATGTCTGGGTTCTGACTGACGATGTGGCAACAAGACAAGGGCGAGAGTTGCACGTTGCGCGTCTGTCTTTCGATAAAGCGGTGATTATAAGTAGTAACGAAACGTGTATTTTAGGAGCGTTTACATTAAAATCACTATTTTTAATTTTGTCCGGTTTTTGACGTGAAATACTATGTATAGAGTATGAAACCTGATCAGGACCCACAGCAGAATCAGTTTTAGAAAGAAGAGTATTGTGATATTCATCAAATGATATGGGATTCTCAGAATACTGCATAGGACTGAAAAGTAATTTAAAGTCGCCAGAAATAGGCGAGAGAAATGATAAAATTTCCTGAGCTACCTCCTCTGGTGGCAATTGAGATAAAAGAGACAATTTACTACCAGAAACATTGTTAATTTTATTCCAAATATCTTTAAGATGAGTATTTCTATTTAGATTGCTACAAAAGGATCTAAAGCTTATTTTTCGTTTTAATTTTAGAAATTTTCTAGCTTTCGCTATGCATTTATTAGCCTCTATATAGTTTTCAACACTAGGAGAATTTTTAAATGTATTAATAGCTGAAACTCTCTTTTGTATATAGCACATGATCATCCACCATGGAATGTGATATTTGTTGTTATAAGAGGAGGTCCAAGGAATTGATGTGTCTGCCACTGATGATATATATTCGATAAAATTTTCATAGTCCTCAATTGGAAACGATGAGAAAATACACTCTAGTTTTTCATGGAAAGAAACCCAATCAGCCTTTTTGAAATTTCTTCTTTTAGAAACCTGATTAAAGTCCTGTGTTGGGATACCGACATAGCATAGAATGGGAAAATGATCACTAGATCCTGTATCTGGAATGGTGGTCCATCCACTAATTTTAGGTTCCACATCTATCGAAGCCAATGATAAGTCAACTACTGATTTGCTGCTACCAGGACGAACCAATCTTGTTGGAGAACCATCATTAAGAAAAATTAACTTAAGATCTTCTTCAGTTTGCAAAATATTTCTGCCATTCACACTATCTCTTGAGCTTCACCATGCTCTATGATTACAATTTAAATCACCCATGATCAGAAGAGGTTTGTTGATAGAGTTGACCAAAGAGGACCAGCATGTTTTGGAAATGAGATTGTCAAAAGAACAATACATATTTAATATATATTTAAATTATACTTGGGTAAAAAGGTGAGTTGAAATTGAACATCTGAATTAAAACCAGGATTGTTAATATGCATATCCGAAAATCTATATTGTATTTGATATATAAGGGTAATTAAGCCCCCATATCCATCACCTTTATCCTTTTTGGTAATGTTATACCCTCTGCATCTAATTATGTGTTGGTTAGATAGGCAAGACTCACTAACGAGGACAATATCAGGGTTATAGTTTTAAAGGACTTTTAAGTTATCAGCATTGGTATTATAAGATCTTATATTCCATTGTATAATAGTTAGTGGGACGTTATGATTGAAAATATAAATTGTTAAAAACAGGTGTGTACCAGGTCAAGACGAGAGGGGAATCAGTATTCTGAGTCCTCAGACCCAGATACATCCATCCCTCCTCGCTCCTGACTAGGGCTTGTTTTTAAACCAGGAGGAGTAATTCAAATTTACCTTTTATTTTTTTTTACCTTTAATAATATTATAATGCTATAATATTTATGGATTACCGTCGAAAGCCGTCATGATCAACCCAAAAAGAAGATATAATATATTTGCTGATTTTTCTAGCGACTTTCTTGGCTGTGAAACTTTTTAGTTTACTCCTCCTGGTTTAAAAACAAAACATAGTACTTATAGCATTATGTGATACACTTTTGTTTTTATGATTGCCAATATCTACATTTAATGCAATATGATCCTTAGGAGAACTATAATTTTTATTAATCAATTCATCAATAAATGTCATAACCAAATTCTTGTGATTTTGATTGATCATTGATATAGCCTGATTTAAATCTCTTTGGGTCTGAGAGTTATTTATAAAGTGACTATTTGGGGGATCTCCCATTATAATTATTCAATAATTTAGAATGGGAACTTTGATCAAAGCCTACATTTAATGGTCTTTTCCTTTTTGATGAAGTGGATTTTGTAATCTGACTGTAGGAAACAAAATTTGAAGAGAGGGATGTAGCAACTGATCTCCTCTCTTGAACTGAAATGCTATTTGCAGAGGATAGATTATTTACAAGATTAGGAAAATCCTTAATGTTCAACTTTGGGCTATTTGTTTCCCTTGGAATGTTTTGGTTAGCTTCATAATAGGATAAGTTGGCAAACGACATAAGTTATTTAATACTCGTATGTCTTTTTCTTTCTTTACATTCAGAAAGTTTAGAATCATGATCTGGTGTTTTACAGAACATACAAAACCTACTGCACCCTACAAACGAGGGAGAATCATGATTTGTACCACATGTAACACATCTGTTTTTTCCCTTGCATTGAGAAAGATAATGCCCATATAAAAGACAATTATGACATTGCAGAACTGGACTAACAAAGGATATCACCTTCATAGCCAGACCATCAATTTCAATTTCTTTAGGGATATTCTTTCCTGAAAAAGTTAAACAAATAGTACCTGTAGGGATGAAAGTGGTTTCTGAATTATTTTGCATAACTCTTCTATTCATTCTTGTAACAGAGATAACTCTACAAAAGGGTAGATTAGTAGACGTTGACATTTTAATTTCCTCTTCTGATAAAGATTTAAAAACTCCCCTAACAATACCTTTACAAGAGATCAGATGAGTGGGAATGAAAACCTCATAACCTAATTCTTCCCAATCCTTCCTAAGGATAAACGAATTGGCAGATTCGCTGTCCTTGAATACTACCCCAACTCTATGTTTTCCCTTTCTATCAAACTTAGCAATTTTTTTTAGTTTTAAATTAAAGATAGTCTTAACAATACTTAGGACATGATAGTTACTCACATTACTATTTTTATCCTAAACAAAGACCTCAAACGGCCCCAAATCTGATTCAGAATAACTTTTTTCTTTAATGTTTACTTTCTCTATTGCATTGTTTTTAGACAGATTTTGACTTATATTAGCGTCGGGATCTGGTGGCCAGTGGGGAGGAATTTCTTCCTCCATAATGGCGAACGTTAACAAAGTTTAAATCTATCAAAACGTTTAGATTTGGTTTGAATATATAGAAGATTAAGAAATATGTAAAGAAATAGAATCACAAAGAAAATGTTTGTAGGGCCCTTACTTGTATTTTTCCACCATTCACCATCAAACTTAAAAAAAACAACCTGGAATGACAATTATCCAAACTTTAATTTCTAATCCAAAATAAGCGCAAATTTGTGAAATATACTGTACTTAAATTACAAAAATGCGCAGAAGCCTTTGAAACGCGTATTTAAATTTTGACAGTTCAACTGACCATCCGATATTTATGTGATGTATTTTGTTTTATATAAATAGGTAGTTAGTAAAATTATATTGGGCTTTATCATATTAAGTTATTTATTCAAGTAGTTTATCAACAATCAACATAATTAATCCGTCAATTGCCAGATCTTAAACAAACTTTTACCTCTGGTCATTCTATTTTTGTCCAAGGCTAGTAAATAGGAGTAAATTTTACACAAATGTTTAATATGTGATTTTTTGTTGATACAATTATCACTCTCTACTATGAAAGCCATTTCTAGAAAGATTCTCTAACTATAGTTACTTTCGAGGGCTAAGATAATAAAACCTTTCCGCTTCATCGTATCCACGTATGGATATTTTTAGGTATGACGAACTTTACCATGATATCTACATACGGATATTCATATAGGGGATATTATGCACTCTGTAAAAGTGGATAGGGCTCTGTAGATTATTTTGGATCTCAGTAGGACATGGATACCCATACGACGATATCATGGTTAGCCATTAAAAAAAATTCCCAGAATAATGTAAACAGCCCAAGAGAGAGAGAGAGTTGCTGAGAGAGTACGTGTTCTTTTTCTTGCCTATTACGTACGCAGTTGTGTTTTATATTATTAAAAATGGATTCGTATCTCGAGAGTGAGAGTGATTTGAGTTATGTGTCTGAGTGTATGAGTCTAATAGTGACCTCAAGAGCGGTTCAGACAGCAATTATTCATCAACGAATAAGGAACACGTCATTGATGGGGTACAAATGAGCAGCTGGTCAGTCGTTACGGTTCCGTTTAATGATAAGCTTCCAAGAGATATACCCGAATTTCTCTTTGACTATAACTTTCACCCAGCTATTGACTTTCAAGATTGTATGGAAACTATAAACTGTTTTGAGTCATTTATAAGTACATAGTAGTATTGTTAAAAAACTATGCAAATGTACCGATCAAAGAGCTGATAAATATTTTATTGATAATCCACACACCGCCATAAAAGTTTTTGGACTTACTTATAAACCAGTGACAACAGAAGAAATGTATGTATTTATAGTGCTATATTTTTTCAGTGAATTGACCAAGTGTCCGCAAAGTTCAGATTATTGGAGTGCAGATAATATATGCACTGATCCTCCAGTTTTTTACAAATCTGTTATGAGCCGAAATAGATTTTTGGCAATTCTTAAATTCCTTAAATTTTTCACAACGTTGCATATCAATTTGTAGACAAAGAGATAAAAAAAGCTGACAGAGAAGCTAAAAATAGAAACCTGGAAGAATAGTGCGAAGACATCGAGATATTTCAAAGTAAACACGATTCCTTTAACCTCCACAAAAAGATCAAAGAAGCAGCAGGCATCTATAAATCAAAACGGTCGGGACACTTAACAGACGCTCAAGGAAATCCAATAGTTGATATTGAAGAAACAAAAACAACGTGGATAAACTATGTGACAACAACATTTGAAGACGATAGGAATGTCACCATCACACAAAATAAAAATGACGATACCGGACCACCTATTCTCGAAGTGGAAGTAAAAGCTGCTATAAACAACATTAAGGAGGGAAAAGCCGCAGAACCAGACGAGCTCTACTCAGAATTTTTGAAAATTATGGATAAAGACGAAGTAAAAAGACTTACCTTGATCTTCAACAATATATACCAAAGTGGAAAAATACCCCAACAGTGGCTAAGATCAACTTTTATAACAATCCCTAAGAAACCCAATGCCAAAAAATGTGAAGATTATCGAATAATAAGCCTTATGAGACATCTCCTGAAAACTTTTTTAAAAATTATACATAAAAGAATATATAAAAAGTGTGAAGAACACATGACAAACACACAATTCGGCTTCAGGGATGCATTGGGTACTCGAGAGGCACTTTTTGCAATACAAGTTCTCTTTCAAAGATGTAGAGACGTGAATTGTGATATATATATATATATATATATATATATATATATATATATATATATATATATATATATATATATATATGTGTGTGTGTGTGTGTGTGTGTGTGTGTGTGTGTGTGTGTGTGTTTTGTGGATTACCAGAAAGCGTTCGATAAAATAAAACATGACGAACTGATGAAAATATTAAATTCAATTGGTTTAGACAGCAGACATCGCCGTATAATAAACAATATCTATTACGAACAAACTGCAGCTGTTAGAGTTGGGGATCAGCTAACAGACGATATAAAGATAAAAAGAGGTGTACGACAGGGATGTATATTGTCCCCATTATTGTTCAATACATATTCAGAGCAAATTATGAACCTAGCGCTAACGGACATAGACAAGGGAATACTTATAAACGGAGAACGATTGAACAACATAAGATACGCTGATGATACTGTCATTTTTGCAGACAGTCTTGAAGGTCTGCAAACACTTGTCTTCAGGGTGGCAGAAGTAAGTAGCAGGTTTGGGCTTGATTTTAGAATAAAAAAAAACCAAATACATGGTTATAAGCAAAAATAGGATACCACCTGGTCAATTACTAGTTAACCAACAACCTATAACACAAATCATAAACTTTTGTTATCTGGGTGCAAACTTAAATGAACGGTGGGACCAATCGACGGAAATTAAGATAAGGATCGAGAAAGCAAGATCAGCTTTCGTCAAAATGAAAAAAATCTTTAACAGTCATGACATAAATTTGGAAATAAAAGTTCGTTTACTAAAATGCTACGTATTTTCCGTTCTTTTATATGGCCTAGAGTCATGGACCTTAATTGAAGTATCACTGAAGAGACTCGAATCATTTGAGATGTGGTGCTATAGAAGCATATTGAGGATTTCCTGGATAGACAGAATTACCAACGAAGAAGTACTACATAGAATGGGTAAAGTGCGCGAACTATTCGTAACCATAAAACGTCGCAAGCTAGAATACCTGGGCCATATAATGTGCAATGAACAACGATATGACCTACTTCGGAACATACTTCAAGGTAAAGTGCATGGGAAAAGAGGTTCAGGACGGAAAAGAATATCCTGGCTGCATACCGTGCGAAAGTGGTTTAACTTAACCACTACCGGACTTTTCAGGGCAGCAGTCAACAAAGTCAGAATAACCATGTTAGTGTCCAACATCCGTAATGGGTAGGCACCATAAGAAGAAGAAGTTTTGTTTGTGTATGAGCAATGAGTGTTTTAAAATAACATATATAAGTATAGGGTTTTTATCGCGGTTTCCAAAGAATTAGTTTGTAAGTACTTTTTTAAAATATCTTTATTATAATTATTATGAAACACACACACACACACACACACACACATATATATATATATATATATATATATATATATATATATATATATAGATATATATATATATATATATATATATATATATATATATATATATATATATATATCTAATATAGACAATATAAATTTAGAACAACCTATCTTAAATTTGAAATTCTTACGAAATTAAATTATATTAACAAAATTTGGTACCTTTCTGTCACTGAATGCCTAAATGAAACTGTTTTCCAAAATAAAGGATTTAATCACCACTCAATATCTTCGTTATCAGCCTCGGTTATCCTTGTTTTTGTGAAATTGCTTTTTCCAAATAAACCACAATGTTTTAATTATTAGCTTCCACCGGTTTAAAATATTTTTTTTCTTTTTTCTTGTTCATTCTTTTTTTTAATAATCCTTTATCTTATAATCGTATTTTCTCTTCTTCTAATCTCCAATCACCATATGAATATTATAATTTTAATTTCTTCTAATCACTGTATGCTATCTAGTAATGCACTGCTTGTACTATTTACTGACCGACTGACTGAATGATTGACTGCTTAATGAATTCACTAACTAACTGTCCTCTGTATACTGACTTACTAATAATTAACTCAATACTGTCCAATTAATTAATTCCTACTGTTCTCTGTGTACTGAATTACTAATAATTAACTCCATACTGTCCACTTAATGAATTCCTACTTTCATACTGTCCAAACTATAACTAACTGTGTCACTGTCCAACTGTAACTGTTCTAATTTACTCTTATACTGTCCTGAACCAACTGTCCCACTGTCCAACTGTAACTGTCTTAATTTACTCTTATACTGTCTAATTTAATACTGTCCTCTATCCTCCAAACCACCGAGTATTTATTACTTTTCAGTGTTTAAGAATATTCTTAAAACAAAACATGTTCGAAACTGTTCTATTTCATAGATGTATGAATGTTCTCGAATAATTTATCTCGCAAATAGGGTTAACTTCCTTATATTGATGTTTTCTAGAGAATTCTTTACCCTTCTATCGAGAATTTTATGGACATTTAGGCTTATAACACTATAACACTATTTTACATCCGTAATTATTATTCAAATGTCACTTATTCAGTTCAAATAATTCACTATTCTGTCATTATAATACAGTGTATATTTGGTTGCCTATGCACATGGTGCACTTAAATAAATCTATAATATTATAATTATTAAAATAAAACTTTTTACACTTATTATTATGCTAATTTCTTAAAAATACACTCATATAAATATTTTTTATAAT